>JARYGA010012410.1:0-34475 GCA_030545235.1 Helianthus tuberosus | reverse complement strand
TGGAAATCATTACTCAGCTTGTTGTTTTGTGGTTTAAATGTTACTAAACGTATTAACAAGTGTCCGAACAACGGGTTTATCAAAAGTTTGATGATCAAACATCATATATGCATTAACTAATATTAAACCAACAAGTTTTCATCTTTATGTATCAATCATAAGTAAACTTTTAATATTTATCTATTTGTTCTTGACACTTTAGTGATTTTAAACATACTACACCCTTTGATCATAGAAACGAGATGAAACAAAATTAACAAGAGTGTAACAAAGGACTTACTACTAGCTTATAGCTAGGGATGAAATCCTGTGAAGAAGTGATAAGAAATGGTGATGAACAAGCAAGAACAAAGATCCTTTGAAGCTTCTACAAGTTGCAAGCTTCCTTGTACCACCTTAAGGTCTTGAATGGAACACTTTAATGGAAGAGGATGGTTGTGAAGTGGTGGTGATGGGGGCGGATGTGGATGACCGAGAGGAAGGGAGAGAGATGAGGGAGATGGAGTGGGGTGTTGGATGAAATGATATGGTGAATCTTGCACCCATGCTTATAAATCTCTTCTTCTAATATCCTGTCCACCACAACAAGTAAAGATCCAAATAAGATATGAAACAATATCTAGGAAAGTATGGTGTGATCTTTGGTGGGTCCTTTGTGACCGTAAGTAAGCATGGGAGGGGGTCCAAGTGTAACTTCCCAATTCTAATAAAATCCAACGAAATCTAGAGTATCTTGCAAAATCAAGTAATGTATCTAATAAAATCAAGAAAGATCACAAGCAATCTAAGCAAGATCCAATATATCTTAGCAAATATTTGGTGGGGATTCTTGTGGGCCCTTTGGATGACAGAAATCGGGTATGGGGGGGGGGGCTAAGTGTAAGTTTTTATGGTAATTGGTAAATGCTAGTTTAAATCCAAGTGTAATGCTTCCATATATTAGTATGTTGATTTTTAGTGGGTGTTATGGTATACGGGGACCATAACTAGCCAAGAAATAATAACACAATGTGTTTGACAAATATTTGGTGTCCCGGGTAATGTCCGATTGTTCGGTCGGATACTGTTCCGTTAAAGTGTTTAATTATTCCGTGAAGTGTCTTATATATATATTTTTGTAACACAATTAATTCCTAACACATAGGGAAATATTCAGGACCATTTAGTCAAGTTTTCTGCACAAGACTAGTGTGTTAACAAGCACATGTAAGTATGTCACAAAAATCAGAAAACGGTTTAGCAATTTAACACAGTCACTAAGCACTTTAATTATCATTAATAAATTGTACAGATACACAGAATTATGAGGGTTGTCACATTCTCCCCCTGTTAAGAAAATTTCGTCCCGAAATTTAGTGCGTAGTTACTGAGGAAGCTAGTTAAGTTGCGGTGTTTACTGGCTTTTCCTGGGGTGTCACATCATCCCCCCGTTGATTTGGAATTTCGTCCCGAAATTCTGCAGTAGCTTCAATCTCAGTAGTGGTTGCACTTTTCTTAAATAGCTGGGGATACTTGAGTTTCATTTGGTCTTCTCGGACTCGAGTTACCCTGGTACGCTTGAGAATCTTAACATCATGATCACTAATCTCTACTGGTTCTTCGACGAATCGCAGATGGTCGTCGATAGTGAGCTCCTTAAGAGGAACTATAAGGGTCTCGTCTGACAGACGCTTCTTCAGATTTGACACGTGGAATACGTTGTGAACTCCACTGAGTTCTTCAGGTAGGTTCAACCTGTAGGCGACTTTGCCAATCTTCTCAATGATTTCGAACGGTCCGACATAGCACGGATTGAGCTTGCCTCGTTTGCCAAAACGGACCACACCTTTCCAAGGTGAGACTTTGAGTAGCACCCGGTCCCCAACTTGGAACTCGAGTGGCTTCTTGCGCTTATCAGCGTAGCTTTTCTGACGGTCACGAGCTGCCGCCATTCGTTGTCATATCTGAGCAATTCTCTCGGTCGTATCTACTACCAGTTCTGGGCCAGCGATTTGGCTGTCACCAACTTCTGCCCAACAGAGAGGTGATCGGCATTTACGTCCGTACAATGCCTCGAATGGAGCGGCATGGATGCTGGTGTGGTAGCTGTTGTTATATGAGAACTCCACTAGCGTGAGGTGCTTTTCCCAGCCATTACCAAAATTGATTACACACGACCTAAGCATGTCTTCAAGGGTCTGGATGGTGCGTTCATATTGCCCATCCGTCTGTGGGTGATATGCGTGCTCATGTCTAATCGAGAACCAAAGGACTTGTGCATAGCTTGCCACAATTCGGATGTAAAATGTGGGTCACGATCAGAGATGATGGAGGTTGGCAATCCGTGCCTTGATACCACTTCCTTTAGATAGACGTCTGCTAAAGTAGAAAACTTGTCGGTTTCCTTGATAGCCAGAAAATGTGCAGACTTGGTCAATCGATCCACTATTACCCAAATAGTGTCATTTCCGCGTTGAGATCTAGGCAGGCCAGTAACGAAATCCATGAAAATTTGCTCCCATTTCCATTTAGGTATCTCTGGTTGTTGAAGTAGGCCTGATGGTTTCTGATATTCGGTCTTGACTCTCGCACATGTCAAGCATTTGCTAACGTAGGTTGCTATATGGGCTTTCATGCCGGGCCATCAGTATGTAGTCTTGAGATCATGGTACGTCTTATCCAAACCAGGGTGTACTGAATAACGAGACTTGTGCGCTTCATCCATCACAAGCTCGCGTAAGTTTCCATAAAGCGGAACCCAGATGCGCCCTGTTACATAGTAAGCGTCGTCTTCCTTTTGTTCTAGCCGCTGCCTCGATCCTCGTAAGGACTCAACCCTGATGTTTTCTGTTTTCAATGCTTCGACCTGAGCATCACGAATTTGAGCAGGAAGACTAGATTGGATGGTAAGTTGTAGCGCTCGCACATGTTAAGGTATAGTATCCTTTCGACTAAGGGCGTCAGCCACAACATTGGCTTTACTCGGATGATACTTGATAGTGCATTCGTAATCATTCAAGAGTTCGATCCATCCACGTTGTCGCATGTTTAACTCCTTTTGCTTGAAGATATGCTCGAGGCTCTTGTGATCGGTGTAAATGGTGCACTTGGTACCGTACAGGTAATGTCTCCATATCTTAAGTGCAAAAACAACTGCTCCCAGCTCCAAGTCGTGCGTAGTGTAGTTCCTTTCGTGAACTTTAAGTTGGCGCGATCCGTAGGCAATGACCTTGTCACGTTGCATCAATACGCAACCCAGTCCTTGGATGGAAGCGTCGCAATAAACCACAAAATCGTCTGTGCCTTCAGGCAAAGAGAGGATAGGCGCGCTACAAAGTCTATCTTTTAAGTGCTGAAATGCGGACTCCTGTGCATCACCCCAACGATAGGTGACACCCTTCTGAGTCAATGAAGTGAGAGGTTGCACAATCTTAGAGAAGTCCTTGATAAACCTTCTGTAATATCCCGCCAAACCCAAGAATTGGCAGATTTCTGTGAGTGTACGGGGTGCAGGCCAGTTCTTGATCGAGTCAACCTTGGATGGATCAACATGAATCCCATCCTTGTTTACCACGTGGCCTAGAAAGTGGACTTCGCGAAGCCAGAAGTCACATTTCAAAAATTTAGCATACAGTTGCTCTGCTCGAAGAAGTTCCAGCATAAGTCGTAGATGCTTCTCGTGTTCCTCCTGACTCTTAGAATAGATCAGGAAATCGTCGATGAAAACAATAACGAACTTATCCAAGTAAGGTTTGCATACTCGGTTCATGAGGTCTATGAAGACCGCTGGTGCATTCGTTAATCTGAAAGGCATAACCAGAAACTCGTAATGGCCGTAACGAGTTCTGAATGTTGTTTTGGAGACGTCCTCCTCTCGGAATCTCAGCTGATGGTATCCCGATCTCAAGTCAATCTTAGAGCAATAGCTCGATCCTTGCAACTGGTCGAACAAGTCATCAATGCGTGGAAGAGGATAACGATTCTTTACGGTCATCTTGTTGAGTTCGCGGTAGTCAATACACATTCTGAAGGTACCGTCCTTCTTCTTCACGAATAAGACTGGAGCTCCCCATGGCGAAGAGCTAGGGTGTATGAAACCCTTTTCCAAGAGTTCTTGTAGTTGTGTGGACAGTTCTTCGAGTTCTGATGGAGCTAGACGATATGGTGCTCGAGCTACTGGCGTTGCTCCAGGAGCTAGCTCGATTTGAAATTCAACTTGGCGGTGAGGCGGAAGACCAGGTAATTCCTCAGGAAATACCTCAGGAAAATCGCGCACTATAGGAATGTCTTAAATTTTCTTCTCTTCCGTTGATGTGTCAGTAATGAGCGCTAGAATGGCAGTGTGGCCCTTATGCAAACACTTCTGGGCCTTTAAGGAAAGAGATAATGCCTACAACAGCACCACTCTTATCGCCCTGAATCACCAGAGGTTCTTCACCAGAACGAGGAATGCGGACGATTTTCTCCTTGCAAACAATCTCCGCTTGATGATAACATAGCCAATCCATCCCAATAACGACGTCGATACTACCAAGTGTGATAGGGATGAGATCGATAGAGAAAGTCTGACCAGCTAAGACGAGGTTACAACCCTTAACTATGTGTATGGCCTCGAGACTTTTACCATTTGCTAGCTCTACCGTGTGTTTGGCGGTCAAAAGTGTTGGGGTGCGCTTAAGCATTTGACTAACTTTTAAGGACACATAACTAGTATCGGCACCCGAATCGAATAAAACAGTAACAAAGAAATCATCTAGAAGAAACTTACCCATCACCACGTTGGGATCGTTCCTTGCGACAGCCTGACCAATCACGAAGGTGCGACCTTTGCCGTTATTGTTACCCCCGTTTTTGCCTCCATTGTTGTTCTCATTTCCTTGGTTGTTGTTCTGATTCTGATTCAGCTGAGGACAGTGCCTCTTGAAGTGACCCTCAGCACCGCACTGGAAGTATCCCTTATTACCTTGCTGGTGTTGCTGTTGGTTTTGGGGAGTTTGTGGCCGCTGTTGTCAGTTCTGCTTCGCAGGATGTAAGCTTCGGCAATCTTTGGCTTCATGTCCCAACTTGCTACATCTCTGACAATGACCCTTGTTGCACGGCCTGCTGTGGTGCAAACTACATCGATTGCACTTTGGGTGATTTCCCCTGTATCTACCCCGACCTTGATTTCCAAAAGGCTGCTGACTGGGGTTCCTGTGTTCATCTGTCTTTCGCTGCTGGGACTGAGACTGAACTGGAGTAGAACCCTCGCCCGAATTTCCATCCCACTTGCGCTTGTTGTTACTGGGAGCATCAGTAGTAGTAGCGTTAATACGCTTGGGTAGCTTGCCCTCTTCCACCGCCTGATCGGTGAGCTGGTGTGCCAAACGAATGACTTGCTGGATTGTGGGAAGGTTGGCCGCACTTACAGACCCTTGGATTTCCGGGACTAAGCCTCTGAGGTATAGCTTGATTCGCCTAGATATGGGTTGTGACATGTTAAGACATAAGGCAGCCAAGTCGTTGGACCTCTTTGTGTATGCCTCGATCTCTGATCCTTCCATCTTCAAACCATAATACTCTATCTCAAGTTTCAGTATGTCGTCCAGGTGGCAGAACTCTTCCTTAATCCAATCCTTGAAGTCGCTCCAGAGGGTGGCATTCGCGTCTGCCAACCCGAGCATCTGAACCTGTGCGTTCCACCAAGAATACGCTTTCCCTTGTAACATGCCAGTAGCGTACTCCACTCGTTTGTTGGTAGGGCTTTCACTTTCTTCGAATGTAAATTCGATTCTTCGGATCCAGTGTAGAAGGCCGATTGTCCCTTCAGTGCCGTCGAAAGTGGGAGGTTTGCATTTCAGGAACTCCCTGAAGGTGCCCATGCGTGTTTGAGAGTGCATGGGTTGACTCCCTGATTGGGTTGCTAAGGCTTCAGCAATCCGTTCGTCAATCAAGGTCGTCAGCTGACCCTGGGTCATGTCGAGACATCCACTCATGATCTTCACATCGAAGGGACACACGTAAGAAAGGTGTCGCAAGTGCGTAAGTGTGGAGTGACAGAAAAGAGTAAGCACGCAAGGTTCAAATAGCAGTTATTACACTAGCTAATGCATACTATAATCAAATGTGCTACTAGCAGATAGGTAATACAAACAAAAACCATATTACCTATAATGTCGAGTCTTGCACGTGGAGCGAAGCGTCGTTGTGGATCGTTGAGCACTGTACAGGTTATAGTCTGGTTTTATTAAAAAGCTTTTCCCTTTTTAAAACCAAGTTCACTATAACCAATGGCTCTGATACCAATCTGTCACACCCCCAAAATCCACCATGCGGAGTTCCACCGCTTGGAGGCGTGACGTGACCAGGATCGAGCCACCAATCATACTGAACAATGTACTTAAGTAAATAAAGACAACCCCAATACGATTGGTGACCAAAAGCTAGTTAACCAAGTTTTTAATTTAGACAGCGAAAACATAAACGTAAAGTTCAAAACATAAGTTCGCAGTTCATAAGTTTAAAGTCTAACACATAGGTTTAATAAGTTCATAATGTTTTAAACATTAAACACTGGACATAACCGTCCGCACAACACAACGACTCCTTCCTCGTGCAAGCTCCAAATGTTTAGCGACCTGCAAGGCATGTAACAACGAGTCAACAACAAAGTTGAGTGAATTCACAGTTGGTTGTTTAGTTATAGTGTTCGTGAATCATTTGTTTATTTCGTAAACCAAGTATGTTAATTATCTGTATCGCGGTTTCCCAAACATGTTTGCGATGATTAGTGGCCGGATCGCGGTTTCCAAAACATGTGTGCGATGATTAGTGGCCGTATCGCGGTTTCCCAAACATGTGTGCGAAGATTTGTGGGGGCTTCCCATGTATCGACTAGTCGTGTTTGTACGTGCCTTTCTTGATCCAAGGACCGTAGCGAGTGTGAGTGTACGTAGGTTTTACGTACGTGCCCTTCAATCCGAGGACGGTGAAAAGTAATTTAATAGTAATGATAGTACGAGTAGTTATTCAATCCCATTCCCAACCCACCGGGAATCCCATGCCTTAGGAGTGTGAACTCACCTCGGTTGCTCGGTTTGACTCTCAAAAGTAGCTAACAGTCAAGGTTGGTCAATCACGTCCTAGTACGATTATCACTTAGTTTATTAGTGACTTCAAATAGAACACAAAGTTCCTACACGTATCTATCACATAACATGCATCACTTTAACGGTTTATGCCCATATATACTTCCCATCCATTCCCCACTCAAAATCAAACATACGATAATGCACATAACATATATATAACATGCTAGATCATTCACAGATAGCATACTCGACATTTAGACACGCGAGTCACAACTTATGTCAATTCAGCATTAATATTCAAAACCGGCTGTTTTTCGGACCTTTAAATAAAATAGTTAAATTATTCCAAAAATTCCCAAATTTTTACAGGATGTCTTAAACGTTCCATATTTTATTGTGTAAAAATATCGGGGTCCGGTTCATTACCAGTATTTTATAAAAATTCATATTCCGGACTGAACTCAGATTTATGTATTTTCTGACCACAGTCCACGGAACAATTTATTAAAAATTCATCGAGTGTCCGATTTACGAAATTCCAGTGGGGTAATTACAAATGCATCGGTTGTCATCTACTGTACATATTTCATGGTCCGATTCATCACAAAACTCAGGTTATGACCGAAAGTATAACACCCATTTATTGCTGTCAAAATTCAGCTTAAGTTGCTGTTACAAATTAACACTTTAAAAATAGTAAACGGAGTCCAAAAATTATGATCCCGGTGCCATTAGAACCGTATTTCATAATAACATATTTTAGATTCAAAATATCGGTTTTTCGTTGAATTTATGGCCTGTTTACAGCCTGATGAAGTCGGCTGGAAATCATTACTCAGCTTGTTGTTTTGTGGTTTAAATGTTACTAAACGTATTAACAAGTGTCCGAACAACGGGTTTATCAAAAGTTTGATGATCAAACATCATATATGCATTAACTAATATTAAACCAACAAGTTTTCATCTTTATGTATCAATCATAAGTAAACTTTTAATATTTATCTATTTGTTCTTGACACTTTAGTGATTTTAAACATACTACACCCTTTGATCATAGAAACGAGATGAAACAAAATTAACAAGAGTGTAACAAAGGACTTACTACTAGCTTATAGCTAGGGATGAAATCCTGTGAAGAAGTGATAAGAAATGGTGATGAACAAGCAAGAACAAAGATCCTTTGAAGCTTCTACAAGTTGCAAGCTTCCTTGTACCACCTTAAGGTCTTGAATGGAACACTTTAATGGAAGAGGATGGTTGTGAAGTGGTGGTGATGGGGGCGGATGTGGATGACCGAGAGGAAGGGAGAGAGATGAGGGAGATGGAGTGGGGTGTTGGATGAAATGATATGGTGAATCTTGCACCCATGCTTATAAATCTCTTCTTCTAATATCCTGTCCACCACAACAAGTAAAGATCCAAATAAGATATGAAACAATATCTAGGAAAGTATGGTGTGATCTTTGGTGGGTCCTTTGTGACCGTAAGTAAGCATGGGAGGGGGTCCAAGTGTAACTTCCCAATTCTAATAAAATCCAACGAAATCTAGAGTATCTTGCAAAATCAAGTAATGTATCTAATAAAATCAAGAAAGATCACAAGCAATCTAAGCAAGATCCAATATATCTTAGCAAATATTTGGTGGGGATTCTTGTGGGCCCTTTGGATGACAGAAATCGGGTATGGGGGGGGGGGCTAAGTGTAAGTTTTTATGGTAATTGGTAAATGCTAGTTTAAATCCAAGTGTAATGCTTCCATATATTAGTATGTTGATTTTTAGTGGGTGTTATGGTATACGGGGACCATAACTAGCCAAGAAATAATAACACAATGTGTTTGACAAATATTTGGTGTCCCGGGTAATGTCCGATTGTTCGGTCGGATACTGTTCCGTTAAAGTGTTTAATTATTCCGTGAAGTGTCTTATATATATATTTTTGTAACACAATTAATTCCTAACACATAGGGAAATATTCAGGACCATTTAGTCAAGTTTTCTGCACAAGACTAGTGTGTTAACAAGCACATGTAAGTATGTCACAAAAATCAGAAAACAGTTTAGCAATTTAACACAGTCACTAAGCACTTTAATTATCATTAATAAATTGTACAGATACATGGAATTATGAGGGTTGTCACAGTTTTGGGGTGAAACACATGTGCCTACTTGTTACTTTCATGCTTTCCTGTTTTCACATCATATACTTGCTATGTTTATTAGTACATATATAGTACATGATTTCAATACATTTTATGCTATGTATGCCCATTGTGTGCATACTTAGTACATCACTTTACAATACATTTTATGCTATGTATGCCCATTGTGTGCATACTTAGTACATCACTTTACAATACATTTCATGCTATGTACGCCTATTGTGTGCATACTTAGTACATTGTTTTACATTACACTTATGCTATGTATGTCCATTACGTGCATACTTAGTACATTGTTTTACATTACAGTTATGCTATGTATGTCCATTACGTGCATACTTAGTACATTGTTTTACATTACACTTATGCTATGTATGTCCATTACGTGCATGCTTAGTACATTGTTTTACATTGCATTTCTGTTGCATATGCTCATCCAGCATATGAACACATTATACTACATTTTGAACCGTTGTAACCATTTTACTATGTGAACCGTCGTAACCCTTTGATTATATGAACCGTTTGTAACTATTGAACCGTGTGAACCAGTTGTATCTGTTGACATGATTTACATTTGACAATAGACATTTGACTATACATAAACATTTCTACAATTGTTAAACATTTTACTTTGGTGGTTTGGTTTGAGTAAGTGATTTAAGTAACGAGGCGCATGTAATATGATACAAGCACGGTGGATACGCCGCTGGTACTTCCTATATATAAGTGTTTGTATGGTATCACATATTATAGCGTTATTTGAATCATTCCAATTTGAGACATATGACATTTTATACAAATAACATACTTTTCACAAGACATTGATTTACAAACAACTTATCTTATACAAACTCATTTTACATGGTTATTCATTTAACCATACATTATTCTCATATTTATACATATCATCTGATCTTATCGTTTTTCAAATGATTTACAAGACAAAGCAAATTACAAGGTTCATGACTAAACATCTTTCTCAAACATAAGTCATGAATTCTGTTTTCACAAAACCTATGTATCTCACAGGCATTTTTATGCTGACGTACCTATTTTCACATGTGTTTTCAGGAGATGATGCATAGGACTTATCAAGACATACTTAGGCGGACCTGTGCCTTAGTGACTTAAAACGAGACAAGAACTAGTTAATTTATGTTATGTACTCTTTAGTTCTTGTTTAAAACAATGTAAACTTTCATGTTTGATTAATAAAACGAAACTTCAATTGCCATGGATTTGAAACAATTAATTCTGTTACAACACTCCCCGACGTTTCCGCCACGTTTGGTTGTTCCACGTGGTCGGGGTGTGACATATAATAACACCAAAACACATATAATAACACCAAGTCACATTGTTTTATTGATAACTGACATTGTTTTACATTATACATCGATTACAGAGCACAGTTGTCACACTTCTTCAGGGTATCTAATACCCCAGCTATCAGGAAACTTGAAATTCTTCACGAGACCGTCAAAAATCTCCCTTGACCACTTTAACGGTGGTAGGGAAGCAGACATTTCTTCAGAGGAGTCTTCGAGGTGTTCTTTGGTAGACATAAAGGTAAAAAATTGCAGGTTTCTCTAAAGGGAAATTGGAGAAAACGAAAGGATTAAGGAACTAATGAAAAAAAGGAAGGCACTCAAGAGTTTATATAGGGATCACCATTAATGCCCTCGAGAATCGCAGCCCCCTTTTTCAGGAAAACACGGTTATCAAAGCGTCAAGGGCGAGTGGGGAACAAACAATAACCTCACGCGCGCGTGCAGACCACGTTTGACGACACACATTTAATGAATAACTGACAAGTGACAGCCTGTCACCAAAGCCGTCACACGTCAACAGTCGGCACAATACCTTTTACCTGCCATGAGTCCAATTTTTCAAAATTTGAAATCATGAAAACCTCAACTTGAAGAAACAGAAATATCTTCTACAAGAAGATTCTTCTTACTTCGCGCCAAAGGAACTTGCCACTTCTCAAAGCAAAATGCGCACACTTCATATAATCCAGTGCTCCACCTACTTGCGTAGAAGCAACACTGGACTGGGGGGACTTGAAGGGGTATGGTCCCAAAAACCTCGCGCAAGCGCATTGGACCATACCACAACCTTATCCCAAAACATCTTGAATACAGACCCTGCACAGCCACGCAACGGTCCTAAACAGGATTTGGGAAGAAACAGTTCAAATGACGAGGTATGGTCCCCGAAACCTTGCGCAGGTAACCATATCACAACCTCATTTCCAGAACATCTTTAATAAGATGTTGTGTGACTGCGCAGTGGTTACAAACAAGGTATGGAAAGAAACATTCTTCGGTAAACATGCGCTGGAAGAAGGGAGAAACAAACAGTCAGCTAACACCCTTGCACGGGCTCGCGCAAGGAAATAGTTAGACTTGAAGATAAAATACTAAACCTCTCCGCGCGTCTGAAGTCAAGACTTGAACAAGAGTATCTTTTCTGTTACAATAGAATAGACACGTAGCAAGAACATAAAAGGTTTACAACTGTAGATCTTCTAGAAGGTTGTTAATGCTCATCGTGCATAACCATTCAGTTATAACTAACTGTGACGTGGCATGATCTGGAACGCTCATCTGATCATGGTGATGGCACCCCTTTGAAGATCAATCTACAAAAAACCCCACTTTCCACGTGGCATCTCCCCAGCCGTCGATCAAACTCACGATCCGTGGGCATGGATGTGACGTTAGTGATTGACGGAAAAAGGAAATAATCGCCGACGGAAAATACTTTCCGTCATTATCTCCGTCAATAAATTTCCCGCCCAAATCCAGCTATAAATAAGTCATTCCAGGTATGATCTCATAAGTTACACTCACTTCACTTTTACTACTTCTACTTCTTCATCGAGATCACTGTACTTATTCTCATGCCAGAGGGTGGTCACGGAGAGAACCCCCATTCTCCCCGTGGCGAGTCTAACGGCTTTCTGTTTTGCAGTGATCACCAGAGAAGGAGCTCAGTTAAACCCCCGAATCAAGTGAGAGGATTAACCTTTTTATGCAGAGACTAAACCCCTGGTCTGATTTATTCCGGTCATTCAGATCACTGTTTCTTCATATATATATATATATATACTATATATAAAAGCATATTCAAAGGGCAGAAATGGTCATTTACCATTGTACAAGCATTTCAAGCACATTGTACAAGCATTTTAAGCACAAATGTGTTGAAAGTCCTTTTTAACACCTTCTCAACACAAACAGAGGCGGGATAAAAAAAAAAACTAATCACCTTTCAAATTTCAAACCCATTTCTCCCTCTCTCAAATTCCCAATGAAGAAGAACATTGTTCCATTTGCTGATCTTGGGTTCAACCCCCATCTTCAACCCTCATATTCCTTCATTCTCCTTCTCACTCTCTATCGCAAACAGGGAAGAGGACTCAAACCGTATACACAAATCTCAGAACGATTTAACCAGGTACTTCTCCTTTGTTGGTTCTTTACTTCCCTGTTTCTGTTTGAGTTCTTGCTTTCGTCAGCTCAAGGTTATTTTTTGACATTTTCGGTTGGTTTGGTGTAGATGAAGATGTAGCGAGGAAGATGAAGATGATAATACTTTGCAGATCTGAGTTTTCTAGCTACATTCAGTAGTTTTACATTCAGATCTGAGTCTTTTACATTCAAATCTGATGGGTTTGCGTTCAGATCTGGCTACTTCTACAGTTTCACGTTTCATCTGACTGTTTCTACAGTCTGGTTTGTGGTAGAAGGTTTATCTGGATCTGAATCGATTTAATTTTTCTTTTTTTTAATTTGTAGAAGTTGTTGTTATTGTTTTGTTGTAATTCAATGATGTTAGAAGGAGGTTTTCAGGTCTTTTTTTGCTTTGTAGAGGTAGGTTTATCCGGATAGATCTTAGGGTGTGCTGAAATTATTTTGATTTGTATATATCTGCCGTTTGTTGTTTGATTTGAGTTAATATGTGTGAAAATTGAGTAACGACATCATACGATTGCTAATTTTTTGTCTTTATTCTTATTGTGTTTATGGAAATGGTGAATCTGCTGGTTGTCTTCATGGCCCTCCCCTTACAGGTTTCATGGTCAAGGCTATGGTTGAAGCATAAAAATTCAGATCTTTAAATATAATCTCAGGTTTGTTTCTTTAGGTTTATATGTCCTGGACTGGCTTTTGTGAGAGTTGCACACCCTAATCAATTGATCTTTTTTCTTCTTATGGTTGTTGGTTTTTGCATCTTGTTTCTAGAAATAATTTCGCAAGTTTGTGTCACTGTTGCTTTGGTGAGGAGAACAATAAGAATGTGGTTGCATATGATTGGAGACTCTCATTTCAAAACACAGAGGTAGATTGCTTAGGGTTTAACATTCTCTTTAGAGGTGGCAAGGCGGACGGGTTGGGTAACACAATAAAAGGAGCCATGGCGAGTATAATTATAAACACCTTTTCCCCAACTTTTATGATTGTAGTTAATAATTAGTGTGTTAGTCGTGGTAACCAAAAACATATTAATAGAATAAAATAATTCAAGTGGCTGTATACACTGTGACAACCCGTACTCTCATCGTCGAGAGAAGAGTATTTTAGTAACATCCGTATGTATTATTAGTATTAAATAATGAACCGCGATGAGAAGAACGCACCGTTCAGCTGATAACCCGAACCGAATTTAACACACATGTATAAATATATTTCTACTAAAATTATTCGTTAGCTTAAGCGGGCAATATATATACCTATAAGCCAGGCCCAAGCCCAATTTAAAAACCCTAGTATAAAAGCTTTCTTTTGAGCAAACCCTCATGATTTAAAAAAGTTGTATCAGCCGCACAAGAACCCTCGGTCATCTCTCTCTACTCCGATCACCGGAGTAATTTCCGGCAAACCACTGCACCCACATCTCCTCCGACCTCCTCCCCATCTCCCACCCACACACCTCTTCTCCGGTCGTACACAACACCCAGACACCCCCCTCTTCACCTCTCGTTCTTCCTGTCCGATGACCTGAGTCAGATTCCGGTGACACTCCGGTGGTATTTCGGAGCTGATCTTCCGGCCACTCACGCACACTCAGCTATCTCTCCCTTGTACAATCTAGCATCTACACATATCTTAATCCGATTGAGAGAGAGCGGTGAGTGAAAGGGGAGGCGACCCATCTCCACCGCACACAACGGCAGTGACACCGTCGTTTACGGCGATGGCCTTTCTCCGGTAAGTTATTTGCTTTAGGTGAAATCGTGTGTCTCTTTCTTTTGCAAACAAATTTCAACTCAGTTCATTGTTTTTTTTCGGATGATACCGATGACGTTGGGAGTGTCGATGGTGACGGTGGTGCCGTCATGAAGACGGCACTAAGCGACTATGGTGGGCTCCGGGGTTTGGGTGGTCGACAACGGCAGTAATGTTCCGATGGGTTACCGGCAGTGGCCGACGGCAGCAGTGGTGCTTGGTTCGGATTTCGGTTCAACAAGGAAACAACACAGATTTGGTTGCAGATTTCGGGTCTCGGATTCAATGAGGAAACAGTGGCCTCGTACACACACACCCGTTCCATACTCTTCTTCGGTCACTAATGTGCTATTATATATTTGTGCTTATTATGGTTTTTGGTTAAATTTTGATGTGTGTTAACTGTTTGGTGTATACATGAAATGGGAAGCTGGATGAATGATAATTGATATATGAGAGCTGTTGATGTTAAAGTAGAAGTATGTGTTTAGTGTATAGGGTGCTTATACATATACAACATATGTTCGCTGTGCTGGTCTGCATTTGGCAATTGTTGGTTAGTATGTGATAATTATTTGCATTTTTTTATGAATATTGATTTAAATAATTGATACTGTTTGATGATTTAGATGTGAAAATTGTATGAAAATATTGATATATAGGAGCTTTGTAAAAAGAATGGTACATGTTTAATCTAGACTTACAAATATATTTGCTAAAAATGTTGATTTATCAATTTGGGGATTGTGTATGTAAGCTGTAAGTATAAAAGTTAATTAATTGATGATTTACCATTTGGTGCTGTTTTTTTAAGAATGATAGGGCTTAATGAAATTTGAGCATAAGCTGAATTGGGTTGTTATTTGCATCGGTTGTGTTATAGGATATATGTGCACAGGTTGTTATGTTTGATTAAGGAAAAATGTTCAACTTGACTTGTTATGTTAGGATGGAATGGAATGTATTGTTTTAACTGTTGATGTTAGGATGCCATGAGTACATGTTCAGTATAATTACTTATTTGTACATGCCCATTACTTGATTTAAATACATATATGATTAAGGTATTGTATACTACTTGACAAATACGTGATTACTTGTTTACCGTCCTAATTAGTGATAACCATAATAGGATATGGTTGATCAACCTAGGATGAATGCATTATCTACTGAGCAAAGCAAAGGTGAGTTCACACACTTTCTAAGGCATGGGATTCCCGGTGGTTGGGAATGGGTTAATGAATTAAAACGGAACCTACATATCCTCCCTGGGTAGGATATGTACCGCCATCCTCCATAGGTAGGATGCCAATATAAATCCTGCGTATTCTCCTTGGGTAGAATACGTACGTTCGTCCTCCTTGGGTAGGACAACAACCTTAAAACTTACTAGACAAAACTCTATCATGAACTCCCTCATTTTTATATCGACTTAATCGTCGAGCCAATGGCGAGCGGGTCATTAGTTAATAGCGCTATTAGGGTTGACAAGCCTCACACCGTGCCGGTCGGACGGGCGGGCTTGTACTAATGGATCTGGGCAAACTGTCAATGATGATAGACATTGAAGTAGGGCACAACTATTGTTCGTCAGTTGTCGATATGGTAACGGTCTAGTGGTTCACATGGGGAAGCCCCCACTAATTATGGATATGGTTTGGGAAAAACAAAGATACTGGTTAACTCGTGGTTTACGAAATAACTTACGGTTTTTAAAACAAACTTGCAAAACTAAACAACCAACTGTGAACTCGCTCAACTTTGTTGTTAACTCTTTGTTACATGCCTTGAAGGTCGTTAGGTGCTTATGGAGCTTGCACAGGGAGGCGTGGTCGTTGTGGGACATGGACTGTTGAGTCCCATGTCAAACTTTTAAACTTTATGAACTTATTGCTTATGTTTGGGTTTACATTTTATGCTTCCGCTGTTAACTTAAAGTTGGTTATTTTCTTTTGGACACCAATTATATTGTGGTTGGTTTTATTTACTTAATTACGATGTTCAATATGATTGGTGGCTTGATCCTGGTCATGTCACGCCTCCAAGCGGTGATACTCCGCTTGTGGATTTTGGGGGTGTGATAGATTGGTATCAGAGCCTTTGGTTATAGTGAACTTGGTTTTAAAAAGGGAAAATATTTTTGACAAAAACCAGACTATAACCTTAGGTGATATGATCTATGTCTATATTGCCTACTTGCCAGACTCAACACTTTAGGTGATATGATCTATGTCTACATTGCCTACTTGCTAGTTTACATTATATAGTGTGATGCTCATGGTATGCCCAGTTAGAGAGGTAGCATGTTATCTATTAGCCCGAAGGTGCTCTGTATGACACCCAACTATTTACTTGAAATTTGACGCGTGGTAATCAAATTCTTTTCTTGTTTTCTCCTCACCCCAGCACGACAACTGTTTTATGCATTCTGTTTATCCATACGACTATCTCGTCATGACGTTGCTGTTACAGCTAGAATTCAGATCTGACCCTCCGTACATTCGGTTTGCACGACAACATTCACGTAGACCAGAACCGGCCCAAACGAACTCGGATTTAGGAGAACAATATACCCCTGCGTCCATGTCAACAAACCCCATCATCTCCACTAGTCGTCATCACCAGAAACGACGCAATCACAATTACACGCGTTTGTTGTTGTACAAGTCAAAACCCTATCATCTAAACTCTGTTTTGGACCAATGATATACTCACATGACCATGATGCGATGAACTTTTCTTTCGTGTCATTGCCGCCATCTACCATTACTGGAACTATTGTCACACCCCGACCACGTAGAACATACAAAACGTGGCGGAAATGTCGGGGAGTGTTGTAACAGAATTAATTGTTTCAAATCCATGGCAATTGAAGTTTCGTTTTATTGATTAAAAGTGTTACAATGTCTTAACAAACAAGGAAATACAACATAATTAACTAGTCTTGCATCTTTTATTGTCACTAAAGCCCAAGTCTGCCTATGTGTATCTTGATCATCTTATGCAACAGCTCCTGAAAAACACATGTGAAAATAGGTACGTCAGCATAAAAATGCCTGTGAGATACATAGGTTTTGTGAAAATAGGTTTCATGACTTATGTTTGAGAAAATGTTTAGTCATGAACCTTGTAATTTGCTTTGTCTTGTAAATCATTTGAAAAACAATGAGTTCAGATGATATGTATAAATAAGTGAATAATGTATGGTTAAATGAATAACCATGTAAGATGAGTTTGTATAAGATAAGTTGTTTGTAAATCAATGTTTTGTGAAAAGTATGTTATTTGTATAAAATGTTCTATGTCTCAAACTGAAATGATTCAAATAACGCTACGATATGTAATACCATACAAACACATATATATAGGAAGTACCAGCGACGTATCCACCATGCTTGTATCATATTACACACGCCTCGTTACTTAATCACTTACTCAAACCAAACTACCAAAGTAAAATGTTCATGTCTAATGTAAATCATAAAATATGTATCCAAAATGTAAGCATGTGATGAATAACAAATGTACTAAGTATGCAACAAATAGACATACGTAGCATGTGACCTGTACTAAGTATGCAACAATAGACATACGTAGCATGTGACCTGTACTAAGTATGCAACAATAGACATACGTAGCATGAAATGTAATGTAAAACGATGTACTAAGTAATGCACACAATGGGCACACCTAGCATGAAATGTAATGAAATCATGTACTATAATGTACTAACGAACATAGCATGTATATGATGTGAAAACGGGAAAGCTTGAAAGTAACAAGTAGGCACATGTGTTTCACCCCAAAACAGTTTCGAAAACAGTAAAAGAGGGGTCTATGTACTCACTTGAGATTGCTTAGTAGTCCTTGTGTAACAACCAAACAATGCTAGAGATCGCGGATATCAAACGACACCTAATATAGGTAACTATGTTAATAACCGGACCTAAATCGGATGATTTAGATAGAATGAGGGTTTGTAAACCAAACGAGTATAGAGACTCGTGTCATATGGTTTATCAAAGCCTACATGCTAAATGAAACCTAACCTAAAAGCTTACGACCCATTACGACTCGTTTAGGTAGCTTATGTGACAACCCGCACTAAACCAGGTATCCGTACGACTTAATTAGTAATTAATTACTGCTGAATTACTGTGCTTACTTGAACTTGTGATTAAACTGCTACTTGAATACTGATACATGTACTTACTTGCATCATACTTGCTTGCTGTCACTACATTATTTACATGCTGAACCTTAGTGAAAAACATGATGCACAAAAAGCACAGTAGCACGATACACGGATAACCTATTGAACATGCTGATAAAGCCAGCATCAGGCAAACATTGCCTCCAAGGCCTGTAAGAGCCTGAGATATTTTGCTACACTAGTGGTGAGTGTAGGGATACAAGGGTTGTAGAACTGCGTCTCTAGGAATAAGTCACTATGACTGGATGTGCCTAAAACGTACTCTAAGTACAAAACTCAGCACTTTACAAAATAATTCAGCTTTTAGCTAACTAATAAAGTGCCAAAACATGAGAAGAATATTACTAGACACTTTCCAAAGTGTCAGAAATAAGTTGTGTCACTAAAAAGGGTATTAACGACACTTTAACGCTTTGTTAAGCGCTTTAACGGATCACTATCCAACCGAACAACCGGACTATACCCGGAACATGAAAATATTGTTATTTTCATTATTTATCTTTTTCTGAGCTAGTTAGGGTCCCTGATTACCCTAACACCCTTTGTAACGCGTGACACACTACTAACCAAGTTAAGTACTTAACTAACCTACTTAACTTAACTATAACCTAACTAATACTTAGTGCCTAGTTGAAATCAACCAAGGGACCCCCCCTCCTAACCGTCCCCAACTAAGGGGGGGACACACTTGTCCTTACAAGATTATTAAAATCTTGTTTGCCTAATATCTATTAGACACAATTTCCATTGGATAATAACTCTAAACTTAGTCTATAAGTTCAACTAATTACACAACATAATCATCCATCACTCAACACACTTCACAACTCTCTCTCTCTTTCTCTTTGGCTCTCGGCCGAACACACCCACCCCCCATCCATCATCTTCGAGTTTTGATCAAGCCATTCCAAGCTCACACACGCGTTAAGGGTCTCGTATTAGGAAGCTTGGAGCAAACGGAACGCGAAGGACCTCTTTATCTTGCTTTTATCCACGCCATTTTCGTCAAGATTCTTCCCTAGCCTCGAGCTAGAGGTATAATGCTTAAAACTCGTTCTTGAACTAATCTAAGGTGGTTAATAAGATGTATGATGATTAAAACTCGGAATCTTGCATTTTGAAGCATTAAAGTTTACTAAAAACACTAAAAATGGTGGTTAATAACTCATATGTTGTGTAAATGATGTAGTATTCGAAATGTATGATTATTTAGGCCCGATCTATGATGTGGTAGCTCGGATCATCGTTTAACCCGGTTTGGTAAGATCATGGATCTTAACATAAGCTTGTTTTGAATGATACAAGGGTTAAAAGGTGAAACTCTACCACACGCGAATCATGAACTTGTGTAAAAGAGTTTTACTTGTAAAATTGTGTTTAAAACTAGCAGATCTACGTATCTGCAAGTGGTATTTTCAAAGAACCACGTATCAAAGAAATCATGTATTTTAAAAGATGGATTTTACACTAACACGCATGATTTTTATAAACCACAAGTGTGTAAACACTTGTGAAATAAAAAGATCCGACAAAATAACAGTTTTTGGTAAAAGATGACTGGAAGTTGTAAAGATGGATTTTCTCTAAAAACGAGGTTTTTACAAGATCAAATTACCTTATATGAAGATCTACTAAATTTAAGGGGATTTATACCACAGTTTTGGGAAAACTGCAAGTTCATGTAATTTTTGGCAATTTACACATATGTTGATTAGTTGTTGTGATGAAAGTTGTTCTGATCAAATAAAGAAAATTGTTGAGTTGATTTGATAAAGAAAATGATACGCTTGAAAGCGTGGCCACCTCCAGTTACAGAGGAAACTCTGGCGAAATTTTTCTAACAACCTAACACTTAGAACTATTTACACTACAAGTGTTAGAATTATTTTTGACATGTTTTCGAAATATGAAATTCGCCATGACTTTATTTACTAAATATTCGGAGGTGGGATTTTCACAAAATTTAACGTTATAAATATATATTTTCACACACTGTTTATGATTATTTTGTGAAAATACATAGATATTATTTTTAGAGTAAAAATAATATTTACGAACGTTAACGATCCCAAAATAATACGAACGCTTTCACCATAAATATATAAGTTACACCGGTGATTATATTACCACTCGATTGTTAAACGTAACTTACGCACTTACGGAAATATTTATGAACGCACATGTATTGAATCCCCCATCCTTGGGAAGGAAAATAATTACCAAGTATTTACAAAATGTAAACAGGAAATAGTTGTCTAA
Source organism: Helianthus tuberosus (assembly GCA_030545235.1). Lineage (NCBI taxonomy): Eukaryota > Viridiplantae > Streptophyta > Magnoliopsida > Asterales > Asteraceae > Helianthus > Helianthus tuberosus. The sequence continues at coordinate 13,557 of JARYGA010012410.1, read as the reverse complement.
CTATTTCCCAAAAACATAAACCATGAAGCTAAGGCACGGCCGTCCGTCTAATAAAATTAGTACGTGTAGGTCGTCACACAGCTGCGTGAGCAGGAGATACTTGGTAGAGACGCTTCACTGTGAGTTCATGTCCCCCTTTTCTCTAACTGTTTTCAGTTTTCTTAACTGCGGGGGTGAAATACATGTTACTATGATAACGAGTACTTTATACACGGTATGGTTAGCGTAAGGAGGTTTACTACTTAGATCATGTGAGTGGGTAGGAGCAACATGAGGCCATTAGTCCTCATGGCGGGACCGAGGGACAGGAGCGGTAGATCTATCTGGGTGTAGCGAGCCCAGCCCCAGGCCAAACTAGAAACGGACCTTGGGGTGACTTTGTCCACATACTAATGCCGTGGCGAAATCTGCTAGGTTTGAGTCTCCCTATTTGCACTTCACATATATCAGTGGCCTTGCAAACCATTGGTGATCTCAATTCCCTTATTTGCTACATACCAAGACTATTTTTTTATACTCACAAAGGTTTACTTACTTACTTACACATGAACTCGCTCAACATTATTGTTGATTTTTCAACTTACATGTATTTCAGGAAACTAAAGATCTGGCGCGGTATGTTATGTTTTCCCGCTGCATAAGGGTTCCAAGGTCATCCCAGTTTAGGAAATGTGACTCTTTCCTGGACAAGTCACAAATCTTAAACTGCGTTTATTTCATGTTGATGGTTATGTTCTTAAAGACAATGTTTTATGTTATGAGGTTGTAAGTCCCTAAGACAATGTTATGTTACTCTGGTTTTAAAACTTAATCAAATGGATGATCTTGCATGATTTTATTTCAGATAGCTTTGTTATGGTTAAGCTATGGTATTAAGAAGTCACACCAAAATTAACCACGCTTCCGCAAAGCTAGGGTGTGACAGCTTGGTATCAGAGCTCTGATCATAGCGAACTAGGATTCTTTCTCGAGTCTAGACTATGATCACTAGGGCTCTCACGAAAACATTTTTACTGCATACCACTTAAGTCCAGATTCAAAACTTTTTACAAACAAATGTTGAGCACATTTTATTATTTATAGGCTCAGCCTGGAGGGCTGAGGCTCGGTCTGGAGGATCGAGGCTCGGTCTAGGTGACCGAGGTAGTTGAGCACGTTGACTTATTATAGGCTCAGCCTGGAGGGCTGAGGCTCGGTCTGGAGGATCGAGGCTCGGTCTAGGTGACCGAGGTAGTTGGCTAGTGAGGCTAGGAAGAGTAGGCTCAGTCATGAAGGCTGAGGCTCGGTCAAGGGGACCGAGGCTCGATCTAAGAGGTCGAGGTGGAGGATAGAGCAGTCTTAGAGACTGGGAGGAATTTGGCCAGTGGGACTAGGAGAATTATGTGATACCTTACTTGGTGACTTATGTGATTATATGATTATATGATTGATTATTATACGTATATGCGTTTGTGTTACAAACATCATGCTTTCATCATATACTAGAAAGATGGACACTACGAATCCCATGGCCATAGTGTCAGACGACATAGTTTCATCAAAGCACGAGGTGTACATTTCCGATACTACCGGCACAGACAATGACGACTTTCAGCCCTTTTGCGCTGCCTGAAGTCGTAGCAGAGCCTACTGATGGCCATCTTGTTGGGAGTTTGCCACTCGCGGTGATCCCTACTCCTGTGCCCCCTTGCCGCTTATCCTGTTGATGATATGCCCCCCCAACGTGGCCTCTAACGACGATAACGACCTACTAGAGGAGGACCCATTCGAGGGCAGGACCCTATTGCTGCTGGTATTAGACTACTGCATGCGGACGCTTCTGCATGGGAAACTCATGCCAATTCCCCTATCCCAGACTCATTTGAGTTTCTGACATCCGCATCTTTGCACTTACAGGGAGTGCAGCACCACTCACACGACGCCGACCCTGATATGGCGTCATCAGCTGCCCCAGTTCTCGCACACAGATTTGAGTTTGATCGCGATATTGAGGACGATTCTGTTTTTCCACCTGGTTTGGATCCAGACCATGACATTGAGTTCATGCACTTAGTCCAGCCCTTGGAGGATCCTGTAACCCCCTGTGTTTGTTGATCCAGCTGATCTTGAGATGGAGTTTTTGATCCGGAGCCGGCCGTGGCCCCTGAGCCAGGCGCTGCTCCTGACCCCGCATTGGAGCATGACCCTGTTCATGCCAATGCACCTACTGTTGCTCCTTGATTGATCATCAGCTTGGACGAGAGAAAATTTGGGGTAACTGTGCAAGACAATTTATTATTATGGGGGCCCACGTAATAACGATTTGTAGTGCACAGGAATCCTGGTGGACTCTGCGGGTCAAGCTAATGATAACCAATGCAGCAGGAAATAACTTAAATACGAATGACCAAGGCGATGTAGCCTCGAGTTCATTCTATTACAAGCAACAAGCCAAATTGGCAAGCCTTTGTGAAGGCTCAGAAATTTATTTCCCCACTCATACATTGAGTATATTTGCGTGTGAAATTGGGTGATTACATGATGGCTTATGTTGCTATATACACCTCATAGACAATTGAAACGTTGTCTAACCCGCTTCACACCACTTCGACAAAAGGGAATGTCACCCAGACGTGACACAAACACCAGTACGTTGCCAAGGACAGAAGCCGAGCTGCAAGAACGCATCTCACAGATAAATGCACGACATGAAGCCCTCCGCTCTAAGTACAACGATGGCATTACTGGAAATAACCCTCCAAATAGCTGCACCTATAAACAGTTCCTGAACTGCAAGCCTTTGAACTTTGACGGAACAGGAGGCGCCGTTGCATTTGTTCGTTGGTCCGAAAAGACCGACTCCATTCTTAGAATGAGTAACTGTTCGCCCCAACAGAGTGTTACCTATATCTCGGGGATATTTCTAGATGGCACACTCTCTTAATGGAACCTCCAGGTTCAGACCCTTGGCACAGACGCTGCTTATGCACTGAGCTGGGACGAGCTCAAGGAAACGATTGAGAAGAAATGTTGTTTTAGGACTGGAATTTAGAAGCTTGAGGTGGAGTTCAGGAATTTGAAAATGGACGAACCAGAAATTCCTGAACTTGTCCAGCGATCGCACGACTTATCTAGGGTCGCCCCCCTACTTAGTCAAACCGGAGTTCAAAAGGATTGAACGATTCATTTGGACACTTGCACCCCAGATCAGGGGTATGGTTACTACCTCGAAGCCCTCAACCATTGCAGAGGCTATCAATATGGGTGATCTATTTATAACATGAGATGTTATGTGATTGATAACATGAGATGTTATGTGTTGATATTGTTGTATACTTACGTACACTCTACTTATTATGACCAAACCTACGTGAAACATCTTTTAGAAGATGCCGCCGAGACGTGAGACACACATGCCTACTAATGAGGCAGAACTCCAGCAAATTATCTCTGCTGCCATTGCACAATACGCCGCCTCTCAAGGAGGGACTAGTGGAAGCAACTCCGGCAACACTGGCAACAACAATAATCCACCTCATGGATGCACCTACAAGCAGTTTCTAGACTGCAAACCGGTCAACTTTGATGGCACAGGAGGTGCTGTCGCCTTTGTTCGTTGGGCCGAGAGAACTGAATCTGTTCTTCGCATGAGCAAATGCGCGTTAGATCAGCAAGTCACCTATATCTCAGGGCTATTCTTGGATGGAGCCCTCTCTTGGTGGAATCTGCAAGTACAGACACTAGGTGAAGCTGCTGCCTACTCGCTAACCTGGACCGAACTGAAGGAACTTATGCGCAAAAAGTACTGCTCTCGCGCGGAAATCCAGAGATTAGAAACCGAGTTCTGGCACTTGAAAATGGATGGTCCAAAGATCGCAGAATACGTTCAAAGGTTCCATGACTTATCGCATGTGGTACCCTATGTGACAACTCGAAATTTAGAACCTTCCTTGTATCCCGATGTAACATGAAAGTGTGACTAGTTAGCTTATGTGATTAATGACAAATGAACCCTTACGTGATTATGTGTTATTTGTGTGTGCTTGTATGTATGCGATGTATGTATATAGGAACCGAGATAACACGGACCCGACTCGAGACCATGTGGTCTCGAGTGAACTAGTATAACATACGGGCCGGTTGGGCCGCACACACATACACACTTAGCCTATGTCGAAGCCCATTAGGGTGCACTTGAAGCTAGTATATAACCCGATTGTTAGCCATCCTTGCCACTTTCTTGGATAACACACACACTCCACTCTCTCTAGAAACCATTAAACCCTAAGCTACAACATTGCTCCTCCTTCTTCTCGGATCCAAACCGGTGGCACTAGGACTCTCGGACCGAGCTCAAGATCATCATTCGGAAGTCACTCATCACTCTTCATACCCTCACACTTAGAGAACCAAATCGGTTAGTGTATTTTCATGATTTAAGGATGATGTGTACTTGATGTTCGAATACTTGTTGGTTAGTGATTCTTGTTATATATTTCGGATGTTGATGATGATGATGTGATATTTTGTTGATGACGATGTATCTTGTGTGACTTGGTAATATGTTGGTTTGTTAGATTTATACATGATGATGTTAATAAACTATCATACTTAGATTCCGGATTGATTGCATGATGAGTTAATGATGTTTGTGATTTAATGTGATTTAAACCATAAATGGTTGGTGTTCATGAAATCGGTTTGTATAATGCTCATATTATTCGGATTTGTTGTTGGAATGCTCGATTGTTAGTCATGTTATGTAATCGGATTGCATGCTCTTAGGTTACAAATCAAAATGCTTGTTAAATGGCTGCACTTATGGGGAAATCGGATTAGTTGTTTGAATATTTTGGATTGTTGTTTCAAGTTATGATATGATGAACTACTTGGATATTGATGAACATGATGAATGTGTGAAGAACAACTTGAATATCATATGAGCATGCTTGAATATTTGAAATCTGATATGTTTGATCCAAATTAGTAAATTACTAGACAAACAAACATGTTTAAGTGGATAGTACAAACCATTTTCTGAAATCAAATTCTCATTGGATAGTACACTGTTCCGAATCAGCAGTTGTCCAACCGAAACCATCAGTTGCGACTCGAAACCATGCATGATGAGTCGAAATCTCCTGGTTGCGACATCGGTTGCGAGTCGCAAACACCTGGTTGCGACTCGAAACCACACCTGATCAGCACACCAACCTTGTGACTCGAAACCACGGTTGCGAGTCCAGTTGCGACTCGTAACCAAAACAACACGAACCGAAACCATGATTGCGAGTCGCAAACGCCTAGTTGCGACTCGAGACTATACACGGATACTCGCTGTTTGGGCTTGCACCTCATTTCGGGCTTAAGTGTTTGGGCCGGACTCTTGGGCCTGATGCACAGAATTTTTATGTGTTGATGATTGAATGAACTGCCATGATCCAACGTGTATGCCATGAACGATACTTGAATGCATTATGCTAGGAACATACGTGTACTGATTGAATACGAACCTGATTGGTATGATACAACTGTGATAGGACGTGAGTAGCCACAACATTGCTTGTTTGACTTTTCTGTGTTTCTACCGAGCAAACCAAGGTGAGTTCACACCCTCTACAAAGCATGGGATTCCCTGGGTTGGGAATGGGGTTAAGGAACTGGGTTCCTCGTCCTCCTTGGGTAGGACAGCAAAGGTTCAGGAATGTAATTCCTCGTCCTCACGGACAGATAACTCGTACTAGACCAAAACTCTATCACGAAGTCCCTCATCTTTGTATCGACTTAATCGCCGAGGCCAATGGCGAGCGGGTCATTAGTTAGATAGCGCTATTTAGGTTTGACAAACCTCACACCGTGCCGCAGAGGACGGGCGTGAACTAATGGACTACTGGCACGTCAATGATGATAGACATTGACAGTTCAGGGCACATAAACATGACTACAGTCAGCAGTCGATATGGTAACGAGTCTAGTAGATACATGGGGTAGCCCCCACGGCCGAAATGCCAGATAACTACATGGGGTAGCCCCCACAGCTGGATTGCCAGAGTAACCGGGAATAAACAAGTAACGTTTTTATATATGGGGTAACCCCCACGGCAGGATGCCAGCTAAAGGAAACTGTTTTCGAAACAACCTAAAACAAACACCCAACCGTGAACTCACTCAACTTGTTGTTGACTCGTTGCTACATGCTTTGCAGATCCTTAGGTTCTCAGCTGGAGCTTGCATGGAGGAGGATCGTTGTGGGACATGGACGACTGTGTGCCATGTTAAACTTGAAACAACTAAACTCATGTTTTGATTTAAAACTTATGCTTCCGCTTGCAACTTAACTATGTTTTGTTGAACACCAATTGTATTGGTTGAACTTTTTATAACTACTTATATGCTCGTTCAATATGATTGGTGGTTGGATCCTGGTCAGTCACGCCTCCAAGCGGTAGTACTCCGCAGGTGGACTTTGGGGGTGTGACAGATTGGTATCAGAGCCATTGGTTATAGAGAACTTGGTTTTAATAAAGGGGAAAACGTTTTTGTTAAAACCAGACTATAACCTGTACAGTGCTCAACGGTCCACAACGATGCTTCACTCCAGATGCAAGGCTCGACATTCTAGGTGATATGATCTGTGTATATATTGCCTACTTGCTAGTTACATAGTACATTGCTTATGGTATACTTGGTTAGTGTAACTACTGTTGCTTGAACACGTGCGTGCTTACTCTATCCTATCATCGCACTTTCGCGAACCCCTCTCACTCACGTTCTTCTTGGTATGAAGATCATGTCTGGACGCGTTAACCTGACACAAGCCCAGTTGACGGCTTTGATCAACGAACGAGTTGCCGCAGCACTTGCAGCTGCACACGCAGGAGGTATATCCTGCAGTCCGAACTCATTCTAGGATCTTTAGGGTCCTACTCTCGTGAACCAACCTTTGTGTTAAACTCTGTCTTTTCTTTCACCCACGATAGGTCAGCATGTTCAGCCACCCGTGTGCACTTTTAAGACTTTCATGGACTGCCGACCAACTACTTTTAGCGGCACTGAAGGAGCAGTAGGTCTCCTACACTGGTTTGAGAAGCTAGAATCTGTGTTCGAAATGTGTGAATGCCCTGAGGCGCGCAGGGTGAAGTATGCTACTGGTACTCTCGAGGGTTTAGCCCTCACATGGTGGAACGCTCAGGTTCAGATGCTGGGGTTGGTTGCTGCCAACGCCACCCCTTGGGAAACTTTTAAGGAAATGATCAAGGAGGAATACTGCAGTCGTGATGAGATTCACAAACTGGAAGTGGAGTTCTTCAACCTCAAGATGACGGGGTCCGAAATTGAAGCTTATGTGAAAAGGTCGAACGAACTGGCAATTCTGTGCCCTACTATGGTGGATCCTCCCATCAAACGCATCGAATTATTTCTTCAGGGCTTAGTGCCAGAAATCCAAAGTCATGTGACTTCAGCGAACCTCGCCACCTACCAGCAAACTGTGCAATTGGCTCACCGTCTCACGGATCAGGCGGTGGAGCAGAACAAGTTACCAAAACGCATAGGTGCTGCAACTACTACTGGTACCTCTAGTGACAACAAACGGAAATGGGATGGAACTTCGAGTAAGGGTTCGACTTCTGTTCAGTCCCAGTCTCAGCAGAGGAAGACTGATGACTACAAGAGCCCTAATCAGCAATCGTCTGGTGGTGGGTACAAAGGAAATCACCCCAAATGCAATCGCTGCAGCCTGCACCACAGCGGACCATGCACCAGGGGCAACTGTCATCAGTGCAACAAGCCTGGTCACGCTGCAAAGGATTGCAGGAGCTTATACCCCGCCAATCAGAATCGTCAGCAAGCTCAACAGAACCAGCGCCAACAGCAGCAGCAAGGTGATAACAAAGGATGCTTTCAGTGTGGAGCTGAAGGCCACTTCAAGAGAGACTGTCCCCAACTGAACAGGAACCAGAACAACAACAACAACAACAATAACAACAATCAGGGGAATGGTAACAATGGGAACAACAACAACAATGGCGCCAGGGGGCGGGTGTTTGTGATTGTCCAAGGTGAAGCAAGGAATGACCCCAATGTTGTGGCGGGTAAGTTCCTTCTCGACGACTTTTACGTTTCAGTTTTATTTGATTCGGGTGCCGATACTAGCTACATGTCACTAGAAGTTAGTCGAATGCTTAAGCGTATTCCAACACCCTTGAACATCAAGCACACCGTAGAGCTAGCAAATGGTAAGAGTTTAGAAGCCACACACGTAGTCAAGGGTTGTAAACTTATTCTCGCTGACCAGACCTTCTCTATCGACCTCATTCCTATTGTCTTGGGTAGTTTCGACGTTGTCATTGGGATGGATTGGTTGTCCCAACACTGAGCAGAGATTCTTTGCAACGAGAAGGTTGTCCGTATTCCAGGTCCCGGTGGTGAACCTCTCATGATTCATGGCGACAAGAGGAGTGCTGTTGAGAACGTCATTTCTCTCCTTAAGGCCCAAAAGTGCTTGCGAAAGGGCCACACTGCCATTTTGGCTCTCGTTACTGACACCTCAGAAAAAGAAAAGAAGCTAGAAGACTTTCCAGTTGTACGCGATTATCCAGAGGTATTTCCTGAGGAATTACCTGGTCTTCCGCCTCATCGCCAAGTCGAGTTTCAGATCGAACTAGCTCCTGGAGCTGCGCCCATAGCCCATGCACCTTATCGTTTAGCCCCATCAGAGTTGAAGGAACTCTCTACGCAACTACAAGAGCTCCTGGATAAGGGTTTTATTCGTCCAAGCTCATCGCCCTGGGGAGCTCCAGTGCTATTTGTAAAGAAGAAGGACGGTACTTTCAGAATGTGCATCGACTACCGGGAACTCAACAAGGTGACGGTGAAGAATCGTTATCCTCTACCGCGTATCGACGACTTGTTCGACCAGCTGCAAGGGTCGAGCTACTATTCGAAGATCGATTTGAGATCGGGTTATCACCAGCTGAGAGTCCGGGAAGAGGACGTCTCCAAAACAGCTTTCAGAACTCGATACGGGCACTATGAGTTTTTGGTCATGCCTTTTGGGATGACAAACGCACCTGCGGTTTTCATGGACTTGATGAACCGAGTGTGCAAGCCTTATCTGGACAAGTTCGTTATAGTCTTCATCGACGACATCCTGATCTATTCCAAGAGTCAGGAGGAACACGAGCAGCATCTGCGACTTATTCTGGAACTCCTTCGAACAGAACAGCTTTATGCAAAGTTCTCGAAATGCGACTTCTGGCTTCGAGAAGTCCATTTCCTAGGCCACGTGGTAAACAAGGATGGGATTCACGTTGATCCATCCAAGATAGACTCGATTAAGAACTGGCCTGCACCTCGTACACCAAAGGAAATTCGCCAATTCTTGGGTTTGGCGGGATACTACCGGAGATTCATTAAGGATTTTTCTAAGATTGCACAGCCTCTCACCTCACTAACGCAGAAGGGCGTTGTTTATCGCTGGGGAAACGCACAGGAGTTGGCATTTCAACACCTAAAGGATAGACTTTGTAGCGCACCTATCCTTTCCTTGCCAGAAGGCACAGACGACTTTGTGGTTTACTGCGACGCATCAATTCAGGGTCTTGGTTGCGTGTTGATGCAACGAGACAAAGTTATAGCCTACGCCTCACGCCAACTCAAGGTTCATGAAAAGAACTACACTACGCACGATTTAGAGCTGGGAGCTGTTGTTTTTGCACTTAAGTTATGGCGGCATTACCTGTACGGTACCAAGTGCGCGATCTACACCGACCACAGGAGCCTCGAGCATATCTTCAAGCAGAAGGAACTGAATATGCGGCAACGATGATGGGTCAAGCTGCTGAACGACTACGAGTGCTCAATCAGGTATCACCCGGGCAAGGCCAATGTGGTGGCTGACGCCCTCAGTCGGAAGGACACTGCGCCTAAACGCGTACGAGCTCTACAACTCACGATCCATTCTAGTCTTCCCTCCCAGATACGAGCAGCTCAGATAGAAGCACTGAAACCAGAAAACGTCAGGGCCGAAGCCCTACGCGGATCAAGGCAACGATTAGAACAAAAGGAAGACAGCGCTTACTACGTAACAGGACGCATTTGGGTCCCACTCTATGGCAACCTACGAGAACTTGTGATGGACGAAGCACACAAGTCTCGCTACTCGGTGCATCCTGGATCGGATAAAATGTACCACGACATCAAGACTACGTACTGGTGGCCTAGCATGAAGGCCCACATAGCGACCTACGTCAGCAAATGTTTGACTTGTGCAAGGGTCAAGTCGGAATACCAGAAACCATCAGGCCTACTCCAACAACCAGAGATACCTCAGTGGAAATGGGAGCAAATTTCCATGGATTTTGTTACTGGCCTACCTAGATCCCAGCGCGGGAACGATACTATTTGGGTGATCGTGGATCGACTCACAAAATCTGCACACTTCTTGGCTATCAAGGAAACGGATAAATTCTCCACTCTTGTGGAAATATACCTCAAGGAAGTTGTTTCAAGGCACGGGGTGCCCACCTCCATTATCTCGGATCGAGATGCACGTTTTACTTCAGAGCTATGGCAAGCAATGCACAAATCCTTTGGCTCACGATTAGATATGAGCACAGCGTACCATCCTCAGACGGACGGGCAGTCCGAACGCACTATTCAAACCTTAGAAGACATGCTTCGTGCATGTGTAATCGACTTTGGCAACCGCTGGGAAAAGCATCTGCCACTTGTGGAATTCTCGTACAATAACAGCTACCACACCAGCATTGGAGCTGCTCCGTTTGAGGCATTGTACGGATGTAAATGCCGGTCTCCTCTTTGCTGGGCAGAGGTGGGAGAAAGTCAGATCACTGGTCCAGAATATGTGGTAGATACAACCGAGCAGATCGCTCAGATACGAAAACGCATGACGGCCGCTCGCGAACGTCAGAAAGTTTACACCGACATGGGCAGGAAACCACTTGAGCTCCAGGTTGGGGAGCGGGTACTACTCAAAGTTTCACCCTGGAAGGGTGTGGTTCGTTTTGGTAAACGCGGTAAACTAAACCCACGATACGTTGGACCTTTCGAGGTCATTGAGAAAATAGGCAGGGTGGCCTACAGACTGAACATACCGGCGGAACTCGGTGCAGTTCACAACGTTTTCCACGTGTCAAATCTGAAGAAGTGTCCGTCAGATGAGACCCACGTAGTTCCTTTGAAGGAACTCACTATCGACGAGCAGTTACGATTCGTCGAGGAACCAGTCGAGATCAGGGACCGGGATGTTAAGGTCCTCAAGAGCACTAGAATACCTCTCGTTCGAGTTCGTTGGAACTCACGTCGCGGCCCAGAGTTCACCTGGGAGCGCGAAGATCAGATGAAACAAAAGTATCCCCAACTGTTCGCAAACAGTACACCCACTACTGAGGCCGAAGCTACGGAATTTCGGGACGAAATTCCAGATCAACGGGGGGTGGATGTGACACCCCAGGAAAACCGGGAAAACCATACAACTTAACTAGCTTCCTCAGTGAGTGCCTACCAAATTTCGGGACGAAATTTCTTTCAACTTGGGGATGATGTGACAACTCGAAATTTAGAACCTTCCTTGTATCCCGATGTAACATGAAAGTGTGACTGGTTAGCTTATGTGATTAATGACAAATGAACCCTTACGTGATTATGTGTTATTTGTGTGTGCTTGTATGCATGCGATGTATGTATATAGGAACCGAGATAACACGAACCCGACTTGAGACCATGTGGTCTCAAGTGAACTAGTATAACATACGGGCCGGTTGGGCCGCACACACATACACACTTAGCCTATGTCGAAGCCCATTAGGGTGCACTTGAAGCTAGTATATAACCCGATTGTTAGCCATCCTTGCCACTTTCTTGGACAACACACACACTCCACTCTCTCTAGAAACCATTAAACCCTAAGCTACAACATTGCTCCTCCTTCTTCTCGGATCCAAACCGGTGGCACTAGGACTCTCGGACCGAGCTCAAGATCATCATTCGGAAGTCACTCATCACTCTTCATACCCTCACACTTAGAGAACCAAATCGGTTAGTGTATTTTCATGATTTAAGGATGATGTGTACTTGATGTTCGAATACTTGTTGGTTAGTGATTCTTGTTATATATTTCGGATGTTGATGATGATGATGTGATATTTTGTTGATGACGATGTATCTAGTGTGACTTGGTAATATGTTGGTTTGTTAGATTTATACATGATGATGTTAATAAACTATCATACTTAGATTCCGGATTGATTGCATGATGAGTTAATGATGTTTGTGATTTAATGTGATTTAAACCATAAATGGTTGGTGTTCATGAAATCGGTTTGTATAATGCTCATATTATTCGGATTTGTTGTTGGAATGCTCGATTGTTAGTCATGTTATGTAATCGGATTGCATGCTCTTAGGTTACAAATCAAAATGCTTGTTAAATGGCTGCACTTATGGGGAAATCGGATTAGTTGTTTGAATATTTTGGATTGTTGTTTCAAGTTATGATATGATGAACTACTTGGATATTGATGAACATGATGAATGTGTGAAGAACAACTTGAATATCATATGAGCATGCTTGAATATTTGAAATCTGATATGTTTGATCCAAATTAGTAAATTACTAGACAAACAAACATGTTTAAGTGGATAGTACAAACCATTTTCTGAAATCAAATTCTCATTGGATAGTACACTGTTCCGAATCAGCAGTTGTCCAACCGAAACCATCAGTTGCGACTCGAAACCATGCATGATGAGTCGAAATCTCCTGGTTGCGACATCGGTTGCGAGTCGCAAACACCTGGTTGCGACTCGAAACCACACCTGATCAGCACACCAACCTTGTGACTCGAAACCACGGTTGCGAGTCCAGTTGCGACTCGTAACCAAAACAACACGAACCGAAACCATGATTGCGACTCGGGTTGCGAGTCGCAAACGCCTAGTTGCGACTCGAGACTATACACGGATACTCGCTGTTTGGGCTTGCACCTCATTTCGGGCTTAAGTGTTTGGGCCGGACTCTTGGGCCTGATGCACAGAATTTTTATGTGTTGATGATTGAATGAACTGCCATGATCCAACGTGTATGCCATGAACGATACTTGAATGCATTATGCTAGGAACATACGTGTACTGATTGAATACGAACCTGATTGGTATGATACAACTGTGATAGGACGTGAGTAGCCACAACATTGCTTGTTTGACTTTTCTGTGTTTCTACCGAGCAAACCAAGGTGAGTTCACACCCTCTACAAAGCATGGGATTCCCTGGGTTGGGAATGGGGTTAAGGAACTGGGTTCCTCGTCCTCCTTGGGTAGGACAGCAAAGGTTCAGGAATGTAATTCCTCGTCCTCACGGACAGATAACTCGAACTAGACCAAAACTCTATCACGAAGTCCCTCATCTTTGTATCGACTTAATCGCCGAGGCCAATGGCGAGCGGGTCATTAGTTAGATAGCGCTATTTAGGTTTGACAAACCTCACACCGTGCCGCAGAGGACGGGCGTGAACTAATGGACTACTGGCACGTCAATGATGATAGACATTGACAGTT
>JARYGA010012409.1:0-88313 GCA_030545235.1 Helianthus tuberosus | reverse complement strand
TTGATTGTCAAGAACTCTTACGATCAATCTTGGATCCCGAGACGACTCACACACTCTATGATGGACAATGGATGATGGTGGTGGATGATGGTGTTGTGATGGTGGTGGGTGGTGGATGAAGTGTGAGAGAGGTGGTGTGCCAAGGGATGAGATGAAATGAATCCAAGCACTCCTATTTATAGGCTGAACAGAGAGCTGGACACGGCCCCGTGTCCGCTGGACACGGCCCCGTGCCCGTCTGACACTCTCTCTCCTCATTAATTGTAATTCGCAATTACAATAAATGCGCCTGCTGTACTTTCGACACGCCCCCGTGTCCGCTGAGCACGGCCCGTGGTGGGCAATAGAAGCTTCTATAGGTTTGTCTTTTCTGCTGCTTCTTGGGCACGGCCCCGTGCTGGCTGAGCACGGGGCGTGTTCAGCCTTCTGTTTTCTCTATTTTGCTTTGGAAGGTGCCGTTGAGGGTTCGGGCAATCCACTAATGTTCCTTTTCTTGTATTTATGTTGGATTTAGCTGTCTTTTTGCTTCTTTTACGTTTTTGAGCTCATTTAATCCTGAAAATACAAAAGGAAGACAAAAACCCTCTTTTTCCAATATTAGTACTAAAAAAGGGTTAGTTTTATGCCTCATTTGATGTAATTTATATGTTGCATTTTACACACATCAAATACCCCCACACTTGAACTTTTGCTTGTCCTCAAGCAAAACTCTTTAATATTTGGCTTACACTCCCAAATGGAATAGGTAGAAGAGAAGGTTTTGGGCTTGTCATAGAGTGTCGGGATTTCCAAGATCTTTTTGGGGTTTTATTTTTATTTATTTACACTCCTATTCGTAATGATTTATTTAGAACTGTTCATAAAAGAAATTACTTAATTGGGCATAACATATTTTTTTAAAATTCTATTTATATACAAGTTCACATACCTCGCGGGGAAATCACTCACACTCGGCCGAAGGTGTATTTTTAGTGAATCACTCGAGAGCGGTCCTGGAACTTATTCCTACCATAGGCTTGCCAAAAAATCAATCCTCTTCCTTTTTAACTTTTATACCTTTGTAGATATCAAGAGGACTTTGTGGGTTAAGGGTTGGCTAGGGTTAAAGGTAGGTGATTGGGTTAGTGGTTAGTAAAAAAAAAGCAAAAAGCGTAACAAGTGTCGGTTTTCGTATATATTTTTTTTTTAATGAAGCTTTTATTCAAACAAAGTTATTTTTGATTACTTTGTTTGTTTATTTTCTTTTTGCTTCATTAAATTTTTTTTTTTTTTTCACGAAGAACCGAACTTGTTACTAAAATAAAGGGTAAAAAATGAAAAAGGTTTTGGTGGGTGAAAGGGTTTTTGTTTTGGGTGATGAAACGAAAAGGTTTAGGCTCAAAGGGGCTAACTAGGGGGATTTTTGGGTAGGTGGTAAAAGAAAAAGAAAAATAATGGTGTAGAAAAAAATGTTAGTCCTAATGCCTCCATCATTTACTTACTCGGGTTTAAGTTGATAAGGACCGGGAATGTATTGTTATGGCAAGTTCTAGAGTCGTAAGAACCAAGCGGCTATTCACACAAGAAACGAAAAATGAGCATTTAGTCAAATGATATGGAATTGTGTGCTCAATAAAGGCTCAAAACTCACTTTTGTGGGAATGGGTTTTTATGTGATCAAGTATATATAATCAAATTTTAAATAAGTTTGTCATGCCTTTTCATAATTTTCTTATGTTGGTTCTTTTTATCACTACGCTATTGGTTGTAAATTTGTAAAAATATAACCTTTTTGAGAGCTTGAATTTCCCGAGTTAAACCTAGACAAGTAAAAAAAAAAATTGAAATTTTTGAAAAAATTTGGGGTGATTAGCGGTTCCAATAGAGTTTTGTGTAAGGCTTGTATTTAGGACTTGCAAAATTCAAGGTTTTAGCATCCCCCCCACACTTAAATTACACATTGTCCTCAATGTGTCCCAAAAATAAATTTTTAGGTTGATTAGATGTGTAAAATAGTGTTTAAAAAGCAAAAATTTGTGTTACTGGGCACTGAACACGGCCCCGTGTTATCCGGGCACGGCCCCGTGTTCAAGTGCCAGTAACAAAATTGAAATAAGAGAAACAGAAGTCTGGACACGGGGGCGTGTTGGGTGAACACGGCCCGTGTCCAGTTACCTGTACTGGGCGTTTTCTGCAGGTGGTTCGACACGGGGCCGTGTTGGTTGGGCACGGCCCGTGTTGAACCTTCTGAAAGGGAGAAAATTGTCGGGTTGCCTCGTTCTTGTGCATGGGAGCATTTTTCTCGTTCCCCTTTTCATCCTTTACCACCATGAGTGTGTTTTATTCATTACAAACCATCCAAACATTAAAACCATCATTTCATTTCATCATAGAGAGAACTTACATAATCCTAAATTAAACTAAAATTAAAACTTAACTAGATAGGTCAGCAAGTACACGAGGTTATCATAAGGAGTTCTACTAATTTAGGAAAATTTCGAGAATGATTTCCCGATAGAGTAGGACTTTTAGCCGAACGAGTTCCTTCCTAAACTTTGTTTAAAGCCATTCTTCGATCTCCCTAGGGAGGAAGAATGCGGCTTCGTTTTCTTCTGCTGTTGGTGGTTGAGGGGGAACATTCACCGGGACTCCTTGCACCACTCTTCGAGGAAGCTCTTGGTGCATGGCGTACCATTCAGCTGGAATGACAACTTCGGGCACCATGTTCCACGCCCTTTGGGTTATTATGGGTACCAAAGGCGGGGAGGCGAGAAGGTTCAACCTCTGGTGCAAGAGGTTTACTTCATGGAGACAGCCCTCCAGCCCCACACTAAGATGGTTGATACGGTCGACCAATGCTTCTTCCACTCCCGTCATTTCATCAATAGCCTCCCTTAGAGCGTAAACATAGTTTACAAGAGAGTCTTCTGCTGTTGAAGATCTCCTCCCTTGTCGGTTATTCCTTGAAGATGATCCGCTTGTTCTGCTTGCCATTTTCTGTGAAGAAAACCGAAGAAAACTAAATTTTTACAAAACAGAGCCCCTGGACACGTCCCCGTGCTCGTTGAGCACGGCCCCGTGTCCATTTGTCTGCAGGATTTTTGGCTAAAGACTCTTGGAGTTTTAAATTATTTTTATGATTTTTATCTGGGTTTTAAGCTCGGATAATTTAAAGTAAAGTTATTCAACTAACTTTAGCCCAGAATCTTTAGCAAATAATCTTACAAACTTCACATAGAGGATTGGAATCAAAGGATTTCCAAGCTTCCATGGAGGAACTTTTGAAAAATTTTGAAAGAGGAGGAAATGAATAAAAGTGGAAAGGATAAGAGGGTCCCTTGGAACCTTCTTTTGACACTTACCTAGGATGGTATGAGTGAAAATTCCAGAGATCTCTGTCAATTGAAGTGGTCAAAATGAGCAGGAATCAGGCTGCATTTAAAGAAAACGACAGCGCCCTGGGCACGGCCCCGTGTTGACTGGACACGGCCCCGTGTTCAGAGAAAATCCTGACACATTTTGTCCGTATTCTGACCAAATCAGCAGAGAATCTTTTTAGTGAGCACGGGGGCGTGTTGACCTGGACACGGCCCCGTGTCTGGAGGCTGCTTTATGGAGTTTTGCTAATTCAAGGATCTCCCCGATATCAGGTGGTTCCTTACTGGTTGGAACAACCCCAAAGTGCCTAATATACCTTAATTGTCCTAGACTAAGGCGGGAAGGCAAGAGGTTGTCGGTGAGGGTAATTCCTATTTTCATTCTAGGTGGACAAGTCCAACCCTTTTCCGGGCTCTTGTTAAAGAAGGTATATGCCGAATCGCTCAGGTCTATGTATGCACCGAACGAAGTCGATGGAGAGTCCTTCACGGCACAATCGACACAGGGACGACTATCGTCCAAGTCTTTGCTAGGTACGAAGGTATTTTCGGGAGCAACGAGGTTGTCGGAATGCGGTTCCAACATTTCTTCATGGGTATCGTCTTGGGGCGGATTAATAAAATCCTTCCCAAGCTCTTCTATCCATTTCAGAATTAGCTCTTCTAGTTGAAATAATTCGCTAAGGAACATTTCCCCTAGAATATCTGGCTGGGCGCATTCGAGGGAGAAATAGTGCTTATTTTTACTTTCGCCCCTCTTAAGGTTGTGAGAAGATCGTGGGTCCATGTAGTGGGGCCTATAATTTAGGAAGTAGCATTTTACTTCTTCATGTTCGCCACCACATAATTGACACCACGTACCATAAGAGTGCCGAAAGTAAAAATAATTACTATCACTCATGTTTATGTCAGAAATTACCAACCGTCGGGATCTAACGGTTCTGTTTTCAGTAACTGAAACTTGGGCACGGGGGCGTGTTGAGTGGACACGGCCCCGTGTTCAGCTTACTGTCTGATGTAAAACAGGATTGCCAGTTCCAATGATTGAGCACGTGGGCGTGTTCAGCGGGCACGACCCGTGCTGAGCTCTGCAGAAGCTGAAACACTAAGAAAATACTAAAAAAAATAAAAAAGAAAAATAAAAGATGATTAGGCCGTTGATTCCTAACTTTCTTAAAATCCTTGTGTCCCCGGCAGCGGCGCCAAAAACTTGATGCGTGCGAAGTGTCGTATATTTTAGTTGTATATTTTAAGCCCTTTTTAACACTTATTTTAGCCAAGTTTTAAATTTATAAAACACGATATTTCACTAACACTAAACACACATATGGGCAAGTGCACCCATCGTTGAGTGTAGTATAGCGTTGGTAAGATACCGAGGTCGTCCAAGGACACAAGAGCTTTTAATACCGGTTTATCCTCAACGTCTAACCAAAATAAAAGTTTAGAAAAATGTTTTAAACTAAGAAAAATAAAAACTAACTAAAATGCTGAAAATAAAAATAAAATAAAAACAGATAGACAAGATGAATCACTTGGTTCCGACTCGTATCTAGTATAACCTTTGATTATTTCCGCACTTTTGCACATAATTAAGAGATTATCTTAGTTATTGTAGTAGGCCCCTCTTTTGAAGGTGACGTTACCCTCACCCCAGTAGTTTGAGTCAGCAGGGATACAATCCTAAAGGGGTGGATTATTGGAAGATAATGAATTAAGTTATTAATGCAGTATTGTGGTAGGCCCCGCTTTTGGCGGTGACGTTACCCTCGACTAAGTAGTCTGAGTCAGCAGGGATACAGTCCTAAATAGCCGGGTTATAGTATTAATAGTAGTTAACTTATGAGGGGATCAAAGAGTTTGGACCCCCGCCATCCAATACCGTGAAGTATTGAAGGAGGTCCTACTAAATTTGACCCAGGTCCATTGCAGGACCTCTAAACGCTGAACAATGGCAAGACCTTTACCAAACCGTTCCCTTAACCCCCTACCAGGTAGCCAACATACCTCCATATAGACCGTGGAGATATGAATGGTGAAAATCCTTTATTTTATATAGACAGTAAAATAATGCCAAGACACCACGGACAAACGATAAGGAAAGATCACCTTCAACATAAGTAACTAGTTATTAAAGTCATTAATACAAAACCAAATAAAAAGTGCAAAAGATTAGAAATAAAAAGTATTATACTAGACACTTTGTCTTCACCAAGTGATGTAAGAGACTTAGGCAAACATGGCCTTGATTGTCAAGAACTCTTACGATCAATCTTGGATCCCGAGACGACTCACACACTCTATGATGGACAATGGATGATGGTGGTGGATGATGGTGTTGTGATGGTGGTGGGTGGTGGATGAAGTGTGAGAGAGGTGGTGTGCCAAGGGATGAGATGAAATGAATCCAAGCACTCCTATTTATAGGCTGAACAGAGAGCTGGACACGGCCCCGTGTCCGCTGGACACGGCCCCGTGCCCGTCTGACACTCTCTCTCCTCATTAATTGTAATTCGCAATTACAATAAATGCGCCTGCTGTACTTTCGACACGCCCCCGTGTCCGCTGAGCACGGCCCGTGGTGGGCAATAGAAGCTTCTATAGGTTTGTCTTTTCTGCTGCTTCTTGGGCACGGCCCCGTGCTGGCTGAGCACGGGGCGTGTTCAGCCTTCTGTTTTCTCTATTTTGCTTTGGAAGGTGCCGTTGAGGGTTCGGGCAATCCACTAATGTTCCTTTTCTTGTATTTATGTTGGATTTAGCTGTCTTTTTGCTTCTTTTGCGTTTTTGAGCTCATTTAATCCTGAAAATACAAAAGGAAGACAAAAACACTCTTTTTCCAATATTAGTACTAAAAAAGGGTTAGTTTTATGCCTCATTTGATGTAATTTATATGTTGCATTTTACACACATCAATGTGTGAGTAGGTTTTTGCACATTTAGTAGATTGTAACGAGATATAAACCTAAATTCAAACTTGCTTATATCGTGGGTAACATCTCTCGGATATATGGGTAACCCCCGAAATCTTGTTTGAAAGATTCCTTTTTTCTGATATACTAGGTTTTTATACTCAGTGATATCTGGGGTATTATTCCGGGACTTCTGCTGAATGGAAGTTCTGACCTAGTCCTCGAATAATACTTTCTGCAATGCTTGAAACATAGCATCACCCTCAGCATAAATGATAAGACAATAAAATTGCTTAGCAATGCTGTTGTAAAAAATATCCTCTAAAGGGGACACACCCAAAAGTTGAGTCATGATCTCTCTGCTGAACGGTAGTTCTGACCTGAACTCTCATGATTCTTCATAATTTATTAACCCCTTACAGATATCATTTGTGTTATAATTACCTGTAAGACTGAATATCGGGATCTGGATACGGGAGTATATTCTGAGGTGGGACACGTGATTAAGTTCTCAAGTATCTAAGACATTAAATTCATATCTCGAAGCAGTTGAACTTTGTGTGAAAATTTAAGTGGATCAGTATACTGACAATCTAAGTGAATTGTTTAGAACTTAAAATGAAATGAAGCTTAACGGTGTTGGTGATTTGTCTCAAAAACTGATATGATCCTCTTACACAAACTCACAAAAATATTGTTTGTAAATATTTTTTCTCTGCATTTCATTACATTTAAAAAAAATCCAAAAAGATTTTAGTGTGTTTTAGCATAAATTTTGAAAAATTCAAAAGATTTTAGACAACTGGTGTTGGAGAGTTAATTTTCAAAATTCCGAGTGCTAAACATGATGAACAAATGGTTTGGGAGAGTGTGTTGTTTTGAAAATAGAAAATGATATATCTTCTAGTGGTTCATCAAAAGATTAACATTGAAAAATCATTCTTTAATTGTATAACTCCTGCAAGTGATTCATTAGATGGTGAGATTGTTTTTACAAGTTATCATCAGAAAATTTATTGTGAGGTAGAGGATGTGCAGATTTCAAAGATATAGAGAGTCAGGTTCCGATTCCTGAGGAATGTGTGATTTCAACATGCCAGACTATGATCCCAGTATATCGAAAGGGGGAGTCTGAAGACATCTGAGTAGAGATTGTTCGTGGGAAGTCTGCTAGAGAGAAGAAGGACAAGAGTTAGAGTTTTTGGAAAGAACCCAAAGACTGATAAAGACTGAAGAAGTTGAAGACTCGACACTTAAGACTCGTCAACATCTGAGGGGGAGTCTGTTGGTGCATACATCTGTCGTCTTCGTCTTATATCGAGTCTCTGGTTTTGTAATTTGTATGTTAGCTTGAGATGTCTGATAGCTTGAGATGTCTGTTAGCTTGAGATGTCTGATAGCTTGAACCGTGTATGTGTCATTTCAAGCTGTCTAGCATAGGTTATAAATAGGCATGTTGTGTAGTCATTTGAAGGTAACAGACCAGAGACTAGGGATTGATACCGAGGTGCTGCCAGTATTCCTTGTGTTTGTAATTGCTACTAAATCAATACACCCATATGCGTCCTTGATCGCCTTAAGTAACCAGCTATACGTCTCTGCCATTTCAGAACCAAGAATTGAAGCACCAAGTGTGACGTTCCTATTGTGATTATCAATCCCAGTGAAAGGGACAAACATCATGTTATACCTGCAAACAAACAATTAGCGAATGACAAAATATCATAATGTATTTATAACACAGTATGGTGTAAAACACAATGAATATATAAAAAATTAATCTCGTCGTTACTTGTTCCGCTTGTAGGTAACATCAAATGATATAACGTCTCCAAACATATAATAATTCCTCTTCATATCCTCGTCGGCCAAAAAATGCACTTCAACACACATTCGTCCGTCGTTTCATATGCGCAAGAAAAGTTCGGTGAAAACTCCTTTTTCCTCATTAGTCGCTTGACAAACATTTCAGCATCAAACTCTCCGATGAACAGATTTAATTCTTTCTTGAAATTTTTGAAATCAACTTTGGTCGCACCGACTTTGTCGAACCCACCATACACTTCCTTCATAATGTTGAATGCACGAACAGGACCAATGTTAAGACTGGACATCTTATTTATCATCTCTTCGTGCGCACAATTAAGACCCCTGTTTTCCTTGAGAAGATGTAAATCTTCTTCGTGAACAAAATCATGGTTGTGCGCCTCTGTAAAATGATACAGCTCATACTTCTTGGCATCGTTCAGCTTTATTCTGATCATCGCTTGGCATCCGGTCCTTTTGGATGGTACCCTACGTACCCACATATCAGAAGGCTGTTCGGCTAAAGTATCGACTGGTCGAAACTCTTTGTGATCCTCTTTTGAACAAAAAAAATACTTATTTATAACAATACCATGATTTTCATGCTGTGTGCCCTTCCTAACAGTCCAACCTCCAGCTTCTGCATAAGCTTTGTAAAAGTTATACGCAGCATCAACTGTGTCAAATAATATGCCCTCTGCTGGAGTCAACGAAGAGGGTGAATCTGGAATATATCTCTTTGTTCCCGAGTTAGGAGAAATGTGTTCAATGCCACGTAATTGGTAATTGGGAGCATCTACAAAACATGACAAAAAATGCATACACCTCATTAAAAAACACATTTGAGTTACCGAGAAAGAAAACCCACAACTATTTTATTGAGCATACAACACCTTTAGTAAACAATTGATGTAACGAGCATAAAACACATTTATAAAACACACTTTAATAGAAACAAAAAAAAAACCAACATAAATAAATTTTAAGCTGTAAAAAAAACAAGCCATATTAAAAAACATACAGATCATGCTACGAAATATAATGAACTTATAAAACACACCATAACAGAAAAATTCTACCCTAAATTACTAAAAAAATAATAACTAGTCAACATTGGAAAAAAAAAACAACATAATGCAAGTTAATTACAGAACATGCAATGCCCAAAAAAAAGAGTAATCTGAATATTACAAACCATCGTTCATATTTTGTAAACTATAAAAAACATTGAATTCAGTCTACCTAACAGTTAAAACACATTACCAAAGAATCAGCCTGATGGTTTTCCAGAAAACGTTTAATAAACAACAGACAAAAAAACAACTATGGAAGCTAAAACACACCAAGAACAGTCTAAAAAAATGAGTGATCTTCATATTACAAACCATCAGCCACTTTATGGAATCAAATAAACACATAGACTTCAATATCTCTGAAAGTTAAAACACATCATCAAGAACATGCCATGAAAAATTTTTAATCATCTACTCACAATACTACAAAAGTAAAGAAAAAAAACTGTAATTACCCTCTCCACAATCAACAAGTGTGTTTGAAGCCATGATTTTTGTCTCTGCAAAAAAAAATATCGAATACGATTGATGCTGGTGAACAAGAAAACGACCGAAAGATTTATATTTACATATGATTTGAAGAGATTTGTATTCGATAAGAACCATAATTTCGAAAATCATGGGCAGGATTAGTTAATGAAGATAAATTCCAAATATAAAAATAAAATGTGAAATTACATAATTGACCTTCTACTTAAAATCCCTAAATGACACATGTCCAACTGTTATTGCTTCCTAGACTTTCTAGAAAAAATAGACTTTCCACCCAACTCCTACTATATATATATATATATATATATATATATATATATATATATATATAGGGGATGGATCATGAGAAAACTAGTTTAAATGAGAAAACCAAAAAACTAGATAAAGAAGCCTAAAAAATATACTAATTTTTTTTTTTACAAATTTTTATAAAAAAAACGCTAGTTTTTATGCATGGAAAAAAATTTTAAAAAAATAAAAAAAAATATTTTGTTGTATTGCACATGTGCACTATTACGGATATAGTGCACATGTGTAGTACACATATAATACACATATAATGCACATGTGCAGTACAACAAAAAAAAAATTTGAAATTTTTTTATATATATAAAATAGCGATTTTTTATAAAAAATTATAAAAAAAATTGGTATGTTTTTTAGCTTTTTTTAGTTAGTTTTCTAGTTTTCTCATTTAGATATAGTTTTCTCATGATCCTCTCCCTATATATATGAGTTGTATGTATATGTGTGTGTGAGGGGAGCTTGTCTTGTAGTGGACCGGCTTGAAAGTCTTTACCCCGACGATTTAGACGTCGCGCGGGGGGGGGGGGGGTGAAATGGAAGGAGGTGCGGCGCCGGTGGGGGACGATCCAAGGCTAATCCCCACACCGTGCAGCCTAATTCTCAAACGATTCACCTCATTATCAATATGTCTTTCACGTAAATCAATATCATCTATTTGAAATTGAAATCCCAGATTATTTGGTTCTTTATTGAAAATCTTCGCATAGCCCTGAATGGAAAGTGGGGTTTCCAAACAACTTTTAGACGTCTCATTGCGCATCGTGCCGTTCACCGAAGATCCATTATCAACAACCTCACATTTATTCAAAAAATTGAACATACCTGATGCAGACGCATGATAATTATCATTCGTTTCGTTCATCGGCTTGTTCTCTTGAATAGTAGTCCCATTAAGAACCTTTTGCACGAACATACATTCTTCCTCATCTGGTTCAATCCCATCTTCATCGAATCGAGGTTCCTCTTGCGGCAAATTTGTATGATAGATTGATTCGTAGAACCAGGGTGGGTAACGGCCAAACAGATGCTCCTCTCCGTCGCCACCTTCGTCCCAAACGACGGTGCTCGACTCGGTTTCCGTGTTGCATATCCCCCATTGCAACTCCAGATCTCTGACTCGTTGACGGAACCTGATTGGGGTGTCGCGCTCCGGTTAAAGATAATATTAACTGTGAGTTAGTGGTAGTACAGGGTCGATCCACGAAGAGTTTATGGTTTGCGTATGAACAAGATTGATTATATTGGTTTGTCACAATTATGAATCTTGCTAATTCATTAGTTTGTTTGTTTGTTGAGAAGGATTGTCGGAATGTACCGACTAATTTTTATACTAAAATGATTACTACTAAAAACTTGACAATTTCAATTACGCGAAAACTTGATTGATTGATTTAAACAATAATTAGAGAACAAGGTTCACACCCGGTTCGGTAATTGAAGACCTAGGGTTTCTACACGTTTTAGATTTAATTCAATTGCATATATGATTAACGAATTTAGTGTTGCGTGGCTTAGGTGCCAAGAGCTATCAATGTCGTAAATGATGGTCCGCAATGCACTTCGTTACCAAGAACATGTAAATCCTACCAATTGATAAGGCATAAGTGCACAAATTCATTTCGCAAAGTCAAATATTATCATCATTCGACAATTCATAAATTCAATTCAATTCAAATACACGACAATTATCAAAAGCTTTAAAATCAAAATACAATTTGTCACAAATCAAATCTCAAAACAATGTTTAAACTCTAAAATCTTACAAAAACCTACACCGGGGTGAAACCCAAGAGGATTAGCCGCTCATGGTGAATAAAATGCGATCGTCGGATGATAGTTGAATATTAATCACAAACATCTTGAAACCTTGAAGGTAATGGTGACAATGATTAGGGTTTGGGATGAATGCTGAAGGTGAATGGATGATGAGTGAGATGATGGTAGGCTAGGGTTAGGATCGAAGGTTGTGATATGGATGATTAGGTGGATTGAAAATGGTTGAAGATGATGTTCTTGGTGTTCTTGCCCACAAGATGAAGCTCAAAACTCAAATAATGCGTAACCCCCTTCAAATGACCCAAAAATTGGGTTTTAATTCATTCAAATACGCAAAACAAAAGAAGAAACCCGTCGGTCGCCGACGCCCCATGCGTCGCTGACGCCCCCTGGAACCTTCAATTTTCGGCAGACACACTAACATGCTGCCTACGCGAATTCCGTCAACGCGGGTGCGTCGCCGATACCCCTTGTAGGGTGCAGTTTCCTGTTTTGCTCGTTTCGCGTCCCCGGTTGATCTCGTTCACTCCCGATGCTTTGTATAGTTCTTGAATTGTTCCTTAAACTCCGTTAGACCTGCAAAATACAATTCTAATCAAAAGTAGGCCATTCGAAACTAAAAGTTATGTAAAAACATTAACTTAAACACGATAAGGCACCGGTTTTCAACCACGTATCAGAGCTGTCTAATCTCTTCAAGATCTCTGACTCGTTGTTGGAGCCGTTTGATCTCTTCAAGATCTCGGACTCAATTTCGGAGCCTTTTGATCATAATAATATCCTGTGGATCACGGTTTCCGATCTCGTTGCCTCGCCCGGTGGATCTACGGTCATGGTTAATCGATCTCCACAAACACGCATGATGTGTGTAAAATGCAACATATAGATTACATCAAATGAGGCATAAAACTAACCCCTTTTTAGTACTAATGTTGGAAAAAGTGTGTTTTTGTCTTCCTTTTGTATTTTCAGGACCAAATGAGCTTAAACGAACAAACGGAACAAATATATAGCAAAAACTAACATAAATACAAAGAAAATGAATAAACGTGGCATGCCCGACCCCTCGACAACATCTCCAAGAGCAAAACCAAGAAACAGAAGGCTGACCACGGCCCATGTCCGCTGGACAGGGGGACGTGATCAGACGTCTACAGAAATGGACAAAGTTGTGGAAGCTTCAATGCCCACCACGGGGGCGTGCCCAGCTCAGCACGGGGCGTGGTCAACACTAAGATTTGCAGAATCTTGCAAATCTTGGTAGTACAGATACGCTTCTGCACACGGGGTCGTGCCCAGTAAACACGGGCCGTGTGGAGCCTAATGCAGACAATTGCAATTAATGAAGGAAGAGAAAAGGAATGGCCACGGGGGCATGTCCGCTGGACACGGGACCGTGGCCGGACTTCTGTTCAAGCTATAAATAGGGGTGCTTGGCTCACTTCAAAGGCATCCCTTGGCAAACCACCTCTCTCCCACTTTGCCACCACTCTACCACCACTACAACACCCACATCCACCACCATCATCCATTATCCACCTTAGAGTGTGTGTAGTAGTCTCAGGATCCAAGATTGATCGTAAGAGTTCTTGTCAATCAAAGGCCATGTTTGGCTAAGTCTCTTACATCACTTGGTGAAGACAAGCATTTAATGTATTACTTTTGATTTTTAATCTTTTCGCACTTTTTATTTGGTTTTGTATTAATAACTTTAATAACTAGTTTCTTATGTTGAAGGTGAAACTTCTTTATCATTTGTCCGTGGTGTCTTGGCATTACTTTACTATCTATATAAATAAAAGATTTTCACCATTCATATCTCTACGGTCTATATAGAGATATGTTGGCTACCTGGTCGGGGGTTAAGGGAATGGTTTAGTAAGGTTCTTGCCTTGTTCAGTGTATAGATCCTGCAAGGACCTGGGTCAAGCTTACTAGGACCTCTTTCAATACCCACTGGTATTGGATGGCGGGGGTGAGAATGGCTTGATCCCCTCATATGTAAACTACTATTAATACATTAAACCGGCTACTTGGGATTGTATCCCTGCTGACTCAAACCACTTAGCCGAGGGTAACGTCACCTTTAAAAGAGGGGCCTACCACTTTTTACATTAATAACTTAATTAATTATCTTTCAATACTCCGACCCTTTGGGATTGTATCCTTGCTGACTCAAACCACTGGGTTGAGGGTAACGTCTCCTTCAAAAGAGGGGCCTACTACTATAACTAAGATAATCTCTTAAAAAGTGCAAAAGTGTGGAAATCATCAAAGGATACATTAAAGGCGAGTCGGATCCAAGTGATTCATCTTGTCTATCTGTTTTTATTTTTATTTTTATTTTAGCATTTTTAGTTGTTATTTTTCATGCATAAAACATTTTCCAAAAATTTTAGTTTGATTAGACGTTGAAGATAAACCGTTACTAAAATCTCTTGTGTCCTTGGACGACCTCGGTATCTTACCAACGCTATACTACGCTCACGATGGCTGCACTTGCTCATGTGTGTGTTTAGTGTTAGTAGAATATCGTGTTTTATAAATTTAAAACTTGACTAATATGTAAAATGGGCTTAAAATGTCAATAAAAACATATTACACCTTACACACACCAACGCAAATCACCAATGTTCTTGCCGATGCCTCGGTCGGCAACTCTTCGATCAAGAAAACACTTGCCTTCACTTAGAGCCATTTGAAAACCAAAGCTCTAATATCAACTGATGCAGTTTCGCGTGTAATCAAATGGTTCAAGAAACTATGGATTATCAAACACGATAAATTGAACCAATTGTTCCATGAACACAATTCTTTTTATTTAATAATCAACCAAAAACTATGTAACAATGAACCCTAAGATGCTATCTATATCATAAAATTCAAAAGGAAACTAAATATAAAAATTAGGAAATTGAAATTCAAATAATTAAAAGATATGATAATTAAAATAAAATAGAATTCAAATATTCCGATAACTTCATTCCGATCCCGCATCAGGTCTAACGCCAAGCAAGAAGATCCGCGAAGTTGAATTGTTTGGGCGAGTCGTGATAGGAGTGCAGAGGAATCAGGTTGATGTTCCTTTCGATCCGGGTGGTTTTAGTTCGGAAGAAAACTTGAGGACGAGGTTTTCCAAAGATGGGGAGTATGATGCAAGATTATCTATCTCATAATTTGAATTTTAATCTTTTTATTTAGTTGCCTATTTTGTGGGGATTTCAATTTCCTAGTTTATCTCTTTTTTATTCATTGTAAATTAGGATCTAGGGTTTATATTTTTGTTAGTTTTTTGGTTGAAGAACATTGTTCTTGAACCTTTTGGTTCATTTATCGTATTTTATTAATCATTACGCTTTTGAGCCATTTGATTGCTTCCGAAACTGCATCAGGTTTATTATTTAATGTGTATTATTAGTTTATTATAACATGGTGGCAGTTATGATGGTAATACACCAAATTGTATAAAAACCCATGTAACCTTTCATGTCAAACTAATGGATCACAACATTCATTCACTTTTTCTCTCTAAATCAAAATCAAATATTTCCTGAATCCCTATTTTTTCGAATCAAAACAATTCACTGAACAAAATAAAACAAAATCTTATTCTACTAACTTCGTCTAATTCGAAACAACAACATCAGAAAGATTTTGATTTCAAGACATCAAAGATCAGTGGATCTAGAATTCAAAACATAACTGGAGGTTTTTTTTGTCAAAACCATATTCGGATGAAGGGAATTACAATTGTAAGGGAATCTGATTAACGAAATCAGATAAACATAAAACGAACTGAATATTGTTCAATCAAAACATAGAATCGTACAAACATAAGAATATTTAAGGCAGATTATAGTTGGGTCGTATTATTGGTACACCGTGGGAAATTAAATCGACATCTTCAATACGCCTCGTATAGGCCTATATGATGCGTATTAGGGTTGGTTCAAACTTCAAGGTCAACCAAAGGCTGACAATGTTATTAAGGTTGGTTCAAACTTCAAGGTCAACCAAAGGCTGACAATGTCCCCCATTATAAAAACTAATACGCATCATATAGGCCTATATGATGCGTATTGAAGGTGTCGATTTAATATTCCAAGGTAGCTAAGCTTTCTGTCACGCGGTAGCTTTCTGTCATGCGGGCGAAGAAGCAGCACTTTGGACAGAAAACTACATGGGACGGATAACGTGGTATGAAACAATAACGAAGCCTAACATTAACAAGACAGTGAATTATATCGGTTAGACGGTTTCTGACGACGGTAAGCTCAGGCTGCAGAAGGGTTAGCCTGAGTTTCATGAGCATTATTTCTTAAAGTTTGAACATTTTTTAGTCATCAAACATCTAGGAAAATCTAAATTTCATGTTATAATACTCGACCCGGAAGATGTGATTAAGGTCTTGAGATTGTGCAAGAAACAACTGACAAAATTATTGTAGTCAAGGAAAGACTGAAAGCAGCACGAGATCGTCAAAAGAGTTATGCAGATAACAGACGCAAACCACTAGAATTTCAAGTTGGAGACAAGATATTGTTAAAAGTTTCTCCATGGAAAGGAGTTTTCAGATTCGGTAAAAGAGGAAAGCTAAGCCCAATGTATGTTGGACCTTTTGGAATTATCAAACGAATAGGGCCAGTAGCTTATTAGCTACAATTACCAGAAGAAATGGTAGGAATATATGATGTATTTCACGTATGTAACCTCAAAAAGTGCTTAGCAGACGAATCATTAATAATGCCTCTTCAAGACATAGAGGTAAATGAAAAACTCAATGATGCGTGTCATGTGTTATAAGTTTTTATGCATATTTTTAGCCCTTTTTAACACTTTAGTCTAGTTTTAAATTTATAAAACACAATATTTTACTAACACTAAACACACATATGGGCAAGTGCACCCATCGTGAGCGTAGTATAGCGTTGGTAAGATACCGAGGTCATCCAAGGACACAAGAGCTTTTAGTACCGGTTTATCCTCAACGTCTAATCAAATCAAAAGTTTAGAAAAAGGTTTTAAACAAGAAAATAAAGACTAACTAAAAATGCTGAAAATAAAAATAAAAATAAAACAGATAGACAAGATGAATCACTTGGATCCGACTCGCCTTTAGTGTAACCTTTGATTATTTCTGCACTTTTGCACTTTTTAAGAGATTATCTTAGTTATAGTAGTAGGGCCCTCTTTTGAAGGTGACGTTACCATCAACCCAGTAGTTTGAGTCAGCAAGGATACAATCCTAAAGGGTTGGATTATTGGAAGATAATTAATTAAGTTATTAATGCGTAATGTGGTGGGCCCCTCTTTTGAAGGTGACGTTACCCTCGGCTAAGTGGTTTGAGTCAGCAGGGATACAATCCCAAGTAGCCGGGTTAATGTATTAATAGTAGTTTACATATGAGGGGATCAACATATGGGGGGACCAAGCCATTCGCACCCCCACCATCCAATACTAGTGGGTATTAAAGGAGGTCTTACTAAGCTTGACCCAGGTCCTTGCAGGATCTATACACTGAACAAGGTAAGAACCTTACCATACCATTCCCTTAACCCCCGACCAGGTAGCCAACATATCTCCATATAGACCGTGGAGATATGAATGGTGTAAATCTTTTATTTTATATAGACAGTAAAATAATGCAAAGACACCACGGACAAATGATAAGGAAGTTTCACCTTCAACATAAGAAACTAGTTATTAAAGTCATTAATACAAAACCAAATAAAAAGTGCGAAAAGATTAAAAATAAAAAGTGCGAAAAGATTAAAAATAAAAAGTATTACACTAAATGCTTGTCTTCACAAGATATATAAGAGACTTAGGCAAACATGGCCTTTGATTGTCAAGAACTCTTACTATCAATCTTGGATCCCGAGACTACTACACACACTCTATGATGGATGATGGATGATGGTGGTGGATGTGGGTTGTGATGGTGGTGGAGGGTGGGTGAAGTGTGAGAGAGGTGGTTTGTCAAGGGATGCCTTTGAAGTAAACCAAGCACCTCTATTTATAGCCTTCACAGAAGCCCGGACACGACCCCGTGCCCGTTGGGCACGGCCCCGTTGTGACAACCCTCAAAATCCCATGTATTCCGTACAGTTCCTTAATAATAATTAATGTGCTTAACGACTGTGTGGAATTACGTAACTGCTTTCTGATATCCGTGTTATATTTACATGCGCCTGTTAACACACTAGTAATGTACAGAAAAGTCATTAGATAGTCCGTTGGGATTTCCTAAGTATTAGAAATTAAAAACGTTACAAAAATAATTGGATGGTTTATAAGAATGTACAAGGGAGCACCACCATTTCATTCAAAACATTTAACCAAAAAAAAAAAGTGATCTTTCTCTCCCTCCCTTGGCTACTCTCGGCTGAAAGCTCACACCCACCCATCATCATCATTCAATTTCAATCTTGGCATTTTACATACATACAAGTGTGTTAGAGCTTATACGAGGAGACCCGGTGCTTACGGAATCGCGAGGACCTCTCTACAACGCTTTTAACCACCTAGTTTTCGTCTTGAATCTTCCCTAGCCTTGTGCTAGTTGTAAGTGATTCTAAACACCTTCTTGATCTTGTCTAGAGTGGTTAATAGGAAGTTTGACGGTTAAAATTTATGAACATGCGTAAACATAACTTAAAGTCTTGTAAGAATGAGGAACATGATGGTTAAAAGGAAAGTAATGTAGAATGATGTAGAAACCATAACAAATCTGAATTAAACAGACCATGACCTGCTGTAAATGACGTGTGGTCCGATGTTAATCATATTAGAAGTTGTGTCGATAATATGTGTGCGTTTTAGTAACATATGAGCTAGAAACAGCTTGCTGAGTTGCGCTTCCAGCCGACTTTAGCAGGCTGTAACGGGTCCTCAACTAAACGAAAAATGTGTTTTCTGAGGTCTAGATATATGTACTATGAAATACGGTTCTAATGGCACAGGAATCATAATTTTTGGACTCCGTTTACTATTTTTAAAGCGTCTTTTCGTAACAGCAGCTAGAGCTGCAATTTTTCTGCTGAAAAAGTGCGTCTTGTTTTCTGTTATAACTTGTAATCTGTGTGGAGTCTGATCACGAAATTTATACCATAGTTGACCACCGATGTATTTGTAATTACCCCACTGGAATTTCGTAAATCGGACGCTCGATGAATTTTAAATAAATTATCTCGTGGACTGTGGTCAGAAAAATATAAATCTGAGTTCAGTCCGGAAAATGAATTTTTATAAAATATTGGTAATGAACCGGACCCCGATATTTTTACACAATAAAATTTGGAACGTTTAAGACATTCTGTAAAAATTTGGGAATTTTTGGAATAATTTAACTATTTTATTTAAATGTTAAAAAACAGCCGGTTTTGAATATTTAAGCTGAAACGACATAAGTTGTAATTTGTGTGTCTAAATGTCGAGTATGCTATCTGTGAATGATCTAACATGTTATATGAGTTATATGCATTATTGTATGCTTGCTTATGAGTGGGGAATGGATGGGGAACTTATATGGGCATAAACCGTTAAAGTGATGCATGTTATGTGATAGATACGTGTAGGAACTTTGTGCTCTATTTGAAACCACTAAATAACTAACTGGTAAATCATACTAGGGCGTGATTGACCGACCTTGACTGTTAGCTATATTTGAGAATCTGACCGAGCAAACCGAGGTGAGTTCACACTTTTCTACAAAGCATGGTAAATTCCCGGTGGGAATGGAAATGGGTACAGGAATAGGGATTCCTCGTCCTTTGAGACGTGTTCAGGAATGTAAATTCCTCGTCCTGTTGGGACGTGTTAGACTTACTGGACTAGAACTCTATCAGCGAAGTCCCTCCCTTTTTGTATCGACTTAATCACCGAGGCTATGGCGAGCGGTTCATTAGTTAATAGCGCTATTAGGTTTAACAAACCTCACACCGTGCCAGTTGGACGGGTGTGTACTAATGGACTATGGCACGTCGGTGGTGATAGAACACCGACGCTAGGGCACAATTGATTTTTGTTAGTAGTCGATATGATAAACGAGTCTGGTAGTTTAAAATACTGGGGTACCTCCCCACGACCAAAGAGCCGGGCTGGATAGCCAGGGAAGGTGGAACTGGGATGGTTAACAAATAAACGTTTTCGAACTATGGGGTAACCCCCACGGCTGGATAGCCGAATGAGATTAAACTATGTTTTTGGAAACAACTCTAAAATGGACAACCAACCGTGAACTCACTCAACTTTGTTGTTGACTCGTTATTACATGCTTTGCAGGTCATTAGATGCTATAGAGCTTGCATATGGAGGTGGTCGTTGTGGGATGCGAACTGATATGTCCCGTACTTAATGAATAAACTTTATGAACTTATTAAACCTACGTTTTGGACTTTAAACTTATGAACTATGGACTTGTGTTTTGAACTTATGTTTTATGCTTCCGCTGTTAACCTAAAATCGGTTTACTTCCTTTTGGTCACCAATCGTATTGTGTTTGGTTTTATTTACTTAATTATGTTGTTCAATATGATTGGTGGCTCGATCCTGGTCATGTCACGCCTCCAAGCGGTGATACTCCGCATGGTGGATTTTGGGGGTGTGACAGATTGGTATCAGAGCCATTGGTTATAGTGAACTTGGTTTTTAAAAGGGAAAAGTTTTTGATAAAACCAGACTATAACCAGTATAGTGCTCGACGATCCACAACGACGCTACGCTCCACGTGCAAGACTCGACACCATAAGTGGTATGATTTATGTTATATTGTCGGTTAGATAGTTCTCACTGTGCATTAGATATTGTGATAATTGCTATTTGAACCTTGTGTGCTTACTCTTTTCTGTCACTCCACACTTACGCACTTGCGACACCTTTCTTACGTGTGTCCCTTCGATGTGAAGATCATGAGTGGACGTCTCGACATGACCCAGGGTCAGCTGACGACCTTGATCAACGAACGGATTGCTGAAGCCTTAGCAACCCAAACAGGGAGTCAACCCATGCACCCTCAAATACGCATGGGCACCTTCAAGGCGTTCCTAGAATGCAAACCTCCCACTTTCGACGGCACTGAAGGGACAATCGGCCTTCTACACTGGATCTGGAGAATCGAATATACATTCGAAGAGAGTGAAAGCCCTGCCAGTAAACGAGTAGAGTATGCTACTGGCATGTTGCAAGGGAAAGCGTATTCTTGGTGGAGCGCACAAGTTCAGATGCTCGGATTGGCAGACGCGAATGCCATCCTCTGGAGCGACTTCAAGGATTGGATTAAGGAAGAGTTCTGCCACCTGGACGACCTTATGAAACTTGAGATAGAGTATTATAGTTTGAAAATGGAAGGATCAGAGATTGAGGCATACACAAAGAGGTCCAACGACTTGGCCGCCTTATGTCCTAACATGTCACAACCCATATCTAGGCGAATCAAGCTATACCTCAGAGGCTTAGTCCCGGAAATCCAAGGGTCTGTATGTGCGGCCAACCTTCCCACAATCCAGCAAGTCGTTCGTTTGGCACACCAGCTCACCAATCAGGCAGTTGAGCAGAACAGGCTGCCCAAACGTATTAGCGCTACCACTTCTGATGCTCACAATGATAATAAGCGCAAGTGGGATGGAAATTTGGGCAAGGGTTCTACCTCAGTTCAGTCTCAGCAAAGAAAGACTGATGAATACCAGAGTCCTGGTCAGCAATCTTCTGGTAGTCAAGGACAGGGTGGATACTGAGGGAACCACCCCAAGTGCAACCGGTGCAACAAGCATCATAGCGGGCGGTGCCACAAGGGTCGCTGTCTGAGGTGTAACAAGCTGGGTCATGAAGCCAAGGATTGCAAGAGCCCACGTCCTGCGAATCAGAATCGCCAACAACAACCAGCTCCACAGAACCAACAGCAACATCAGCAGGGTAATAAGGGATGCTTCCAGTGTGGTGCTGAGGGTCACTTCAAGAGGCACTGTCCACAGCTAAATCAAAATCAAAATCAGAACAACAACCAAGGAAATGAGAACAACAATGGAGGCAAAAACGGGAGTAACAATAATGGAAATGGCGCCCTAGGTCGCACCTTCGTGATTGGTCAGGCTGACGCAAGGAACGATCCCCACGTTGTGATGGGTAAGTTTCTTCTGAATGACTTCTGTGTTACTGTTTTATTTGATTCGGGTGCCGATACTAGTTATGTGTCCTTAAAAGTTAGTCAAATGTTTAAGCGCACCCCAACACTTTTGAACACCAAGCACATCGTAGAGTTAGCAAATGGTAAAAGTTTAGAGGCTACACATGTAGTTAAGGGATTGCAAGCTTGTCCTTGTCGATCAGACCTTTCTATCGACCTCATTCCTATCATCCTGGGTAGTTTCGACGTCGTTATTGGGATGGATTGGCTATCTCATCATCAAGTGGAGATTGTTTGTAAGGAGAAAATCATCCGCATTCCTCGTTCTGGTGAAGAACCTCTCATGATTCGTGGCGACAAGAGTGGTGCTGTCGAAGGCATCATCTCTTTCCTTAAGGCCCAGAAGTGTTTGCGAAAGGGCCACACTACCATTTTAGCACTCGTTACTGACACATCAGCGGAAGAGAAGAGAATTGAGGACATTCCTATTGTGCGCGATTTTCCTAAGGTATTTCCTGAGGAATTACCTGGTCTTCCGCCTCATCGCCAAGTTGAGTTTCAAATCGAGCTAGCTCCTGGACCAGCACCAGTAGCTCGAGCGCCATATCGTCTCGCCCCATCAGAACTCGAAGAACTGTCTACGCAACTACAAGAACTCTTGGAAAAGGGTTTCATACGTCCTAGCTCTTCGCCCTGGGGAGCCCCAGTACTATTCGTGAAGAAGAAAGACGGTACCTTCAGAATGTGTATTGACTACCGCGAACTTAACAAGGTGACCGTGAAGAATCGTTATCCTCTCCCACGCATTGACGACTTGTTCGACCAGTTGCAAGGGTCGAGCTATTACTCTAAGATTGATTTGAGATCGGGATACCATCAGCTGAGAGTCCGAGAGGAGGACGTCTCCAAAACAGCATTTACAACTCGTTACGACCATTACGAGTTTCTGGTTATGCCATTCGGGCTGACGAATGCACCAGCGGTCTTCATGGATCTCATGAACCGAGTGTGCAAGCCTTACCTGGATAAGTTCGTTATTGTGTTCATCGACGATATCCTGATCTATTCCAAGAGTCAGGAGGAACACGAGCAGGATCTACGACTTATGCTGGAACTTCTTCGAAAAGAGCATTTGTATGCCAAGTTTTCGAAATGTGACTTCTAGCTTCGCGAAGTCCACTTTCTAGGCCATGTGGTAAACAAGGATGGAATTCATGTGGATCCATCTAAGGTTGAATCGATCAAGAACTGGCCTGCACCCCGCACACCAACAGAAATCCGCCAATTCTTGGGTTTGGCCGGATATTACAGAAGGTTTATAAAAGATTTCTCCAAGATTGCGCAACCTCTCACTTCACTGACTCAGAAGGGTGTCATATATCGTTGGGGTTGTGCACAAGAGTCCACATTTCAGCACTTGAAGGATAGACTTTGTAGCGCGCCTATCCTCTCATTGCCTGAGGGCACAGACGATTTTGTGGTTTACTGCGATGCTTCCATCCAAGGACTTGGTTGCGTGTTGATGCAACGTGACAAGGTCATTGCCTACGCATCACGCCAACTCAAGGTTCACGAAAGAAATTACACTACTCACGATCTAGAGCTGGGAGCAGTTGTTTTCGCGCTTAAGATATGGAGACATTACCTGTACGGTACCAAGTGCACCATTTACACCGATCACAGGAGTCTCGAGCATATCTTCAAGCAAAAGGAGTTAAACATGCGACAACGCCGATGGGTCGAACTCTTGAATGATTACGAATGTGCGATCAAATATCATCCGGGCAAGGCCAATGTTGTGGCCGACGCCCTCAGTCGAAAGGACACTATACCTAAGCGTGTACGTGCGTTACAGCTTACCATCCAATCTAACCTTCCCGCTCAGATTCGTGATGCTCATGTTGAAGCATTGAAAGCAGAGAACATCAGGGCTGAATCCCTACGAGGATCGAGGCAACGGCTACAACAAAAGGAAGACGGTGCCTACTATGTAAACGGACGCATCTGGGTTCCACTTTATGGAAACTTACGCGAGCTTGTGATGGACGAAGCGCACAAGTCTCGTTATTCGGTACATCCTGGTTCGGAAAAGATGTACCACGACCTCAAGACTACGTATTGGTGGCCTGGCATGAAAGCCCACATAGCCACCTACGTCAGTAAGTGCTTGACTTATGCGAGAGTCAAGACTGAATATCAGAAACCATCAGGCCTACTTCAACAACCGGAGATCCCGAAATGGAAATGGGAGCAAATTTCCATGGATTTCGTTACTGGTCTGCCTAGATCTCAACGCGAAAACGATACCATTTGGGTGATCGTAGATCGACTGACCAAGTCTGCACATTTTCTGGCTATCAAAGAAACGGATAAGTTTTCTACTCTTGCAGACATTTACCTAAAGGAAGTAGTGTCAAGGCACGGAGTGCCAACCTCTATTATATCTGATCATGATGCGCGTTTTACTTCTGAACTGTGGCAAGCAATGCACAAGTCTTTTGGCTCATGTTTAGATATGAGCACCGCTTATCACCCACAGACGGATGGGCAATCTGAACGCACCATCCAAACCCTTGAAGACATGCTTAGGGCATGTGTAATCGATTTTGGTAATGGCTGGGAAAAGCACCTCCCGCTAGTGGAGTTCTCATATAACAACAGCTACCACACCAGCATTCAAGCCGCTCCGTTCGAGGCATTGTACGGATGCAAATGCCGATTACCTCTCTGTTTGGCAGAAGTTGGTGACAGCCAAATCACTGGCCCAGAACTTGTGGTAGATACCACCGAGAGAATTGCTTAGATACGACAGTGAATGGCGGCAGCTCGTGACCGTCAGAAAAGCTATGCTGATAAGGGAAGAAAACCACTCGAGCTCCAGGTTGGGGATCGAGTGCTACTCAAAGTCTCACCTTGGAAAGGTGTAGTCCGCTTTGGCAAACGAGGCAAACTCAATCTGCGTTATGTCAGACCATTCGAAGTCATTGAGAAAATTGGCAAAGTCGCCTACAGGTTGAATCTACCTGAAGAACTCAGCGGAGTTCACAATGTTTTCCATGTGTCGAATCTGAAGAAGTGTCTGTCAGATGAGACCCTCATAGTTCCTCTCAAGGAACTCACAATGGACGACCAGCTGCGATTCGTCGAGGAACCAGTAGAGATTACGGATCAAGATGTTAAGATCCTCAAGCATACCAGGATACCTCTGGTCCGAGTTCGTTGGAATGCTCGTCGTGGCCCAGAGTATACCTGGGAACGCGAAGACCAAATGAAACTCAAGTATCCCCAACTGTTTAAGAAAAACGCAACCACTACTGAGGCTGAAGCTACTGCAGAATTTCGGGATGAAATTCCAAATAAACGGGGGGATGATGTGACACCCCAGGAAAATCAGGATAACAACACAACTTAACTAGCTTCCTCAGTAACCACGCGCTAAATTTCGGTACGAAATTCTCTTAACAGGGGGAGAATGTGACAACCCTCAAAATCCCATGTATTCCGTACAGTTCATTAATAATAATTAATGTGCTTAACGACTGTGTGGAATTACGTAACTGCTTTCTGATATACGTGTTATATTTACATGCGCCTGTTAACACACTAGTAATGTACAGAAAAGTCATTAGATAGTCCGTTGGGATTTCCTAAGTATTAGAAATTAAAAACGTTACAAAAATATATACATAGGACACGTTACGAATTAATTAAGCACTTTAACGGAACAGTATCGAACCAAACAACCGGACTTAACCAGGGACATAAAAATATTGTCATGACATTATTTTTCCTTTCTGAGCTAGTTAGGGTCCCCGAATACCCTAACACCTGTTATATATTACTACACACATAATAACTAATTCTATTTCCTAACTAACTAACTAAATATAAATTAACTACTAGTTGAAAACTAACCATGTGCCCCCCCCCCTTTTGTAACCGATCGTTCCCCATGAGGGGACACACCCATACAATATTGATTATTTTAATGATCCTTGTCTAATATCTTCTAAACACAATACCTAGTGGTTAAAATAATTGGATGGTTTATAAGAATGTACAAGGGAGCACCACCATTTCATTCAAAACATTTAACAAAAAAAAAAAAGTGATCTTTCTCTCCCTCCCTTGGCTACTCTCGGTTAAAAGCTCACACCCACTCATCATCATCATTCAATTTCAATCTTGGCATTTTACATACATACAAGTGTGTTAGAGCTTATACGAGGAGACCCGGTGCTTACGGAATCGCGAGGACCTCTCTACAACGCTTTTAACCACCTAGTTTTCGTCTTGAATCTTCCCTAGCCTTGTGCTAGTTGTAAGTGATTCTAAACACCTTATTGATCTTGTCTAGAGTGGTTAATAGGAAGTTTGACGGTTAAAATTTACGAACATGCGAAAACATAACTTAAAGTCTTGTAAGAATGAGGAACATGATGGTTAAAAGGAAAGTAATGTAGAATGATGTAGAAACCATAACAAATCTGAATTAAACAGACCATGACCTGCTGTAAATGACGTGTGGTCCGATGTTAATCATATTAGAAGTTGTGTCGATAATATGTGTGCGTTTTAGTAACATATGAGCTAGAAACAGCTTGCTGAGTTGCGCTTCCAGCCGACTTTAGCAGGCTGTAACGGGTCCTCAACTAAACGAAAAATGTGTTTTCTGAGGTCTAGATATATGTACTATGAAATACGGTTCTAATGGCACTGGAATCATAATTTTTGGACTCCGTTTACTATTTTTAAAGCGTCTTTTCGTAACAGCAGCTAGAGCTGCAATTTTTCTGCTGAAAAAGTGCGTCTTGTTTTCTGTTATGACTTGTAATCTGTGTGGAGTCTGATCACGAAATTTATACCATAGTTGACCACCGATGTATTTGTAATTACCCCACTGGAATTTCATAAATCGGACGCTCGATGAATTTTAAATAAATTATCTCGTGGACTGTGGTCAGAAAAATATAAATCTGAGTTCAGTCCGGAAAATGAATTTTTATAAAATATTGGTAATGAACCGGACCCCGATATTTTTACACAATAAAATTTGGAACGTTTAAGACATTCTGTAAAAATTTGGGAATTTTTGGAATAATTTAACTATTTTATTTAAATGTTCGAAAACAGCCGGTTTTGAATATTTAAGCTGAAACGACATAAGTTGTAATTTGTGTGTCTAAATGTCGAGTATGCTATCTGTGAATGATCTAACCTGTTATATGAGTTATATGCATTATTGTATGCTTGCTTATGAGTGGGGAATGGATGGGGAACTTATATGGGCATAAACCGTTAAAGTGATGCATGTTATGTGATAGATACGTGTAGGAACTTTGTGCTCTATTTGAAACCACTAAATAACTAACTGGTAAATCATACTAGGGCGTGATTGACCGACCTTGACTGTTAGCTATATTTGAGAATCTAACCGAGCAAACCGAGGTGAGTTCACACTTTTCTACAAAGCATGGTAAATTCCCGGTGGGAATGGGAATGGGTACAGGAATAGGGATTCCTCGTCCTTTGAGACGTGTTCAGGAATGTAAATTCCTCGTCCTGTTGGGACGTGTTAGACTTACTGGACTAGAACTCTATCAGCGAAGTCCCTCCCTTTTTGTATCGACTTAATCACCGAGGCTATGGCGAGCGGGTCATTAGTTAATAGCGCTATTAGGTTTAACAAACCTCACACCGTGCCAGTTGGACGGGTGTGTACTAATGGACTATGGCACGTTGGTGGTGATAGAACACCGACGCTAGGGCACAATTGATTTTTGTTAGTAGTCGATATGATAAACTAGTCTGGTAGTTTAAAATACTGGGGTAGCTCCCCACGGCCAAAGAGCCGGGCTGGATAGCCAGGGAAGGTGGACATGGGATGGTTAACAAATAAACGTTTTAGAACTATGGGGTAACCCCCACGGCTGGATAGCCGAATGAGATTAAACTATGTTTTTGGAAACAACTCTAAAATGGACAACCAACCGTGAACTCACTCAACTTTGTTGTTGACTCGTTATTACATGCTTTGCAGGTCATTAGATGCTATGGAGCTTGCATATGGAGGTGGTCGTTGTGGGATGCGAACTGATATGTCCCGTACTTAATGAATAAACTTTATGAACTTATTATACCTACGTTTTGGACTTTAAACTTATGAACTATGGACTTGTGTTTTGAACTTATGTTTTATGCTTCCGCTGTTAACCTAAAATCGGTTTACTTCCTTTTGGTCACCAATCGTATTGTGTTTGGTTTTATTTACTTAATTATGTTGTTCAATATGATTGGTGGCTCGATCCTGGTCATGTCACGCCTCCAAGCGGTGATACTCCGCATGGTGGATTTTGGGGGTGTGACACCCGTGTCCACCCATCTTCTCTTTCTTCATTAATTGCAGTTTGTCTGCATTAGTTGACCACGCCCCCGTGCCCGCTGGGCACGGCCCCGTGTGGAGAAGCGTATCTGTACTATCAAGATTTGCTTGGATTCTACGAATCTTAGCGTTGACCACGGCCCCGTGCCCGCTGGGCACGCCCCGTGTTGGGAAATAGAAACTTCTACAACTTTGTCTTTTCTGCAGACACTTGGGCACGGGGCGTGTTCAGCCTTCTGTTTTCTTGTTTTTGCTTGGGAAGATGCTGTCGAGGGGTCGGGCATGCCACGTTCAATCCTTTTCTTGTATTTATGTTAGATTTAGCTGCATTTTTGCTTCTTTTATTCATTTAAGCTCATTTAACCCTGAAAATACAAAAGGAAGACAAAAGCACACTTTTTCCAACATTAGTACTAAAAAAAGGTTAGTTTTATGCCTCATTTGATGTAATTTATATGTTGCATTTTACACACATCAAATACCCCCACACTTGAATCTTTGCTTGTCCTCAAGCAAAACTCTTTATAATGTGGCTTACACACCCAAATGGAATGGGTAGAAGAGAAGGTTTTGGGCTTGTCTTTGAGTGTCGGGATTCCAAGATCTTTATCAGGTTTTATTTTTATGTTATCTACAATCCTATTCGTTATGATTTATTTAGAACATTACATAAAAGAAATTACTTATTTGGGCATAACATGCCTCTTTAAAATTCCATTTATATACAAGTTCACATACCTCACGGGAGATCACTCAACACTCGGCCGAAGATATATTTTTGTGAAACACTCGAGACCGGCATGGAACTTACTTCTACCATATGCATGCCAATCAATCAATCCTCCTCCTTTTTAACTATAAACCTTTGTAAATATCAAGAGGACTTTGGGGAAGGGTTAGGCTTGGGTTAAAGGTATGTGGTTTTGGGTTAGTGGTTAGTAGAAAAGGGCGAAAGGCGTAAAAAGCGTCGGTTTTCGTAAAACTTTTTATTTTTGTGACTTTTTATTCCAATGAAGCATTTTTTCAAACAAAGTTCTTTTTTATGAACTTGTTTGTTTATTGCTTGACTTCATCATCATCATCATTTTTTTTTGATAAGGAATGTCACATGAAAACCGAGCTTTTTACTAAAATAAAGGGTTTAAAATGAAAAAGGTTTTAGTGGGTAAAGGGTGTTTGTTTTGTGGGTTTAGAAATGAAAATGTTTAGGCTCAAAGGGGTTAACTAGGGGGATTTTGGGTAGGTGGTAAAAAAAAGAAAAATAATGGTGTTGAAAGAAAAAAAAAAAAGGGTTAGTCCTAATGCCTCCATCATTTACTTACTTGGGTTTAAGTTGGTAAGGACCGGGAATGTATCGTCATGGCAAGTTCTAGAGTCGTAAGAAACCAAGCGGCTATTCACACAAGAAATGAAAAATGAGCATTTAGTTTAAAGATGTGTATTTGTATGTTCAATAAAGGCTCAAAACTCACTTTTTGTGGGAATGGGTTTTTAATGTGATCAAGTATATATAATCCAATTTTACTAGATTTGTCATCCCGTTTCATAATTTTCTTATGTTGGTTCTTTTTATCACGACGCTATCGGTTGTAAATTCGTAAAAATATAGCCTTTTTAGAACTAGTTATTCCCGATTTAAACAAAGACAAGTAAAAAAATGAAAATTTTTGAAAAAATTTAGGGTGCTTAGCGGTTCCAATAGAGTTTTGTGTAAGGCTTGTAATTAGGACTTGCAAGATTCAAGGTTTTAGCATCCCCCCACACTTAAATTACACATTGTCCTCAATGTTTACCAAAAATAAGTTCTTACGTTGATTGAATGTGTAAAAGGTGTGTTAAAAACAAAAATTTATGATATTGGGCATCTGGACACGGGCCGTGGTATCCGGGCACGGCCCCGTGTTCAGGTTGCCAGTAACAGAAAGTAACAAAAAGTAACAGAAGGCTGGGCACGGGGGCGTGTTCAACGAACACGCCCCGTGTCCAGTTACCTGAATTGGGCGTTTTTCTGCAGACCCTTGAGCACGGGGCCGTGTTGGCTGGGCACGACCCGTGCTGAACTTGCTGTAATGAAGAAAAATTGTCGGGAGGCTCTGTTTTTGTGCATGGGGTGTTGGTTCAAGTTTCCCTTAGTATCCTTCACCATCCAAGTGTGTTTTACCCATTACAACATCATCCAAACACCAAAAATTCTGAAAACCATCATTCATTAAATAGAGAGAATTACATAAAGTCCTAGAAAAATAAATAAAAACGGAAAGCTAAAAATTTCCTAAGATAGTTAGGTCAAGTGATACATGAAATCATCCTAACGAGTTCTACCCTTATTATAGGAATATCAAAAGCCCAGAAATAACTTCCCGGTAATTCATAGATATTGTCGAACTCGAAACCAGGAGGTGTCCCCTAGATGTCGTTGAGCCATTCCTCTATCTCTTTCGGGAGGAAGAAGGCGAGCTCATTTTCCTCAACATCTTGTGG
The DNA here is from genome assembly GCA_030545235.1 of Helianthus tuberosus. Taxonomy (NCBI): domain Eukaryota; kingdom Viridiplantae; phylum Streptophyta; class Magnoliopsida; order Asterales; family Asteraceae; genus Helianthus; species Helianthus tuberosus. Next base: position 57,608 of record JARYGA010012409.1, on the reverse strand, counting down.
AGGAGGAGCGGTGGCAACCAGGACCCCGGGGAGTATGTCTCGAGGGGGGTCTGCATGCACGGCGTACCATTCGGCCGGTATGATAACTTCTGGCACCACATTCCATGCCCTTTGTGTAACGATTGGTACCAAAGGAGGAGAAGCGAGGAAATTCAACCTGTGGTGCAAAAGGTTGACCTCCCTAAGACACCCTTCTAGACCCACCGATAAATGATTGATACGGTCGACTAGAGCTTCCTCAACCCCCGTCATTTCGTCTATGGCCTCTCTCAAGGCATAGACATAGTTGACGGGAGAGTCTTCTACCGATGACCTTCTCCCTTGTCGGTTGTTTCTTGAGTGTGATGATGATGTTCTACTGTTTCTGCTCGACATTTTAAGAAAACAAACCGAAAAGAGTTCATTTTAGTGAAACAGTACCTCGAACACGGCCCCGTGCTCGCTGAGCACGGCTCGTGTTCACCTTTCTGCAGATTTTTGGAACAAGGAATCTTGGAGCTTTTAAATTATTTTTCTGACTTTTAAAGCATTTTTAAGCAGAAATAACTTAAAACAGTGTTGTAAAACTTATTTTTAACAAGATTCCTTGAATAAAAACTAACAAATAGCTCAATAAAGCTTGAAACCATGGTGATTTCAAGCTCTAATGGAGGTGTTTGAGGTAAAAATGAAGAAGAAGGCAATGGACAAAAGTAGAAAAGACAAGATGGTTGTTGAGAACCTTCTTTAGAATATACCTAGGATGGTATGTGTGAAGATCCCACCAAATCTCTGTCTTTGGAATGGTCCAAATATGCAGGAATCTTTGCTGCATTTATAGAAAACGACAGCACGCTGGACACGACCCCGTGTCGGCTGGACACAACCCTGTGTGCAAACAAGATTCTGACACTTTTTGTCCGTTGTCACACCCCCAAAATACCACATGCGGAATCACCGTGGGGCGTGTGACGTACCAGGATCCAAGCCACCAATCACATTGAATTTCGCATAACATAATAATATTAAATAAAACATTCCATTGATTTCAAGATATAAATCCAAGTCATAAGTTAAACCAAAGTAGTTGTTCAACGGAAGCATAATGTAAACTGTAAATCAATTGTTTCAAAACAAGTGTTCATAATCAAGGAAGCAAGTATCCAAGAGTCTCGGCCCATGACCACTCTAGCACTCCCAGATAGCAAGTCCATATCAGGAATCTAACGACCTGCAAGGCATGTAACGACAAGTCAACAACAAAGTTGAGCGAGTTCACAGTTGGTTGTCCATTTTAAAGTTGTTCCAAAAACCACGAGTTCATTCAAAAACCATGAGTTATCCAATTCATTGTTTCCCAAACCATAACCAGTGGGGGCTACCCCATGTAACCACTAGACCCGTTACCATATCGACAACTGACTGGAGTCATGTTGTGCCCTACATCAATGTCTATCATCATTGACTAAGTGCCCAGATCCATTAGTCCACTCCCGTCCTCTGCGGCATGGTGTGAGTCTTGCCAAACCTAATAGCGCTATTTAACTAATGACCCGCTCGCCATTGGCCCGGCGATTAAGTCGATATAAAAATGAGTGACTTCATGATAGAGTTTTGTCTAGTAAGTTATATGTTGTCGTTCTTCCTATGGAGAATGGAGGTACGTAATCTACCCAAGGAGAATACGCAGGTTAAATGTTGTCATCCTTCCCATGGAGGATGGAGGTACATATTCTACCCAAGGAGAATATGCAGGTTCCGTTTTAGTTTCTTAACCCACTCCCAAACCACTGGGAATCCCATGCCTTATAGAAAGTGTGAACTCACTTTGGTTTGCTCGGTAAGATTAGTTACTTGCTTATGTTTACAGTTGGTCAACCAAATCCTAATATGGTTACCGTGTGACAGTTAGTTTTGTGTACACATAAATCATGTATCACATTATACCAGTAGTGAACAAGTAAAGCACATATCATCAGTCATACCAGTCAACCATGCTACTCATTAGTCCATCATACATTCACATAATAGGTGTTTTTGCCTCATACATGTTTGCATTACAAGTTGTTCACGTAGTCACACCAGAGGATTACCACATAACATATACTTCACACTACTGGGCCACCTACAATACATCGATAAATCATACAACACATCATGCATTGTAGGGCATCATAACGTTCATTAGTTAGCCATACAACATAACAACAACGTGCACAGTAACATAGTACAAAATAACACAATAACACAGCAACACAGTACAAAATAACACAGTAACATAGTATATCAATCACATATCAAACGTGCACAATTTTTACAATGCAAACACAATTATGAAGACACTGGTGTGAAACAAGTAACGTGTCAAGGAAAGACCTTGAAAGTTCGGGTTGTCACATCATCCCCAACTTGAAAGAAATTTCATCCTGAAATTTGATAAGTACTGCTAAACTGACGCGGTAAACCAAAAGTGACGCAATGTTAGGTCAAGATGACTGTGGATTTTTCCCAGGTGCCACATCATCCCCAACTTGAAGGGGAATTTCGTCCCGAAATTCGCCAATGATAGCAAAAGTTGGTTCAACCACTGAACAATCGAGGATATTAGAGCTTTATCAGGTTCTTACGTTCCCGCGTGAACTCCGGTCCATGTCTTGACTTCCAACGAACTCTCACGACTGCCATACGACCATGTTAACGAACTCTCAACAGTTACCACTTGTCATTAATCTCAGACTCTAATAAAGGTATCACAAGTGTTTCATCAAACGTACACCGCCTTAGATTCAAGACATAAATGATATCATGTACATTGCCAGAAAATGGCCCAACATAACGTAACTTCATCTTGCCACGCTTCCCCAAAGCGCACCGCACCCTCCCAAGATGAGACTTTCGATTATGACATGTTCGCCTACAGCGAACCCCCAGTGTTTCCTAAGCTTATCAGCTTTCCTGACGGTCACGCGTTTCCGCCAAACGATTTCCAATCTAGACAATCTTCCCAAGGTTTGAGTACAAATCCTGGATCTGTGATTAGGTTGTCACCCACCTTAATCTAACAAGGAGATTAGCGTCACTGACCATGCCATGTCTCAAACCAAGCTGTTTGAATACTAGAATGGTAGTTATTGCAGTAAATTCAACCAGAGGTAGGTGTCCTTCCAATGTTACTAAGTAAATCACACACATGCCCGCAGCATGTCTCCAAGTGTCAGGATGGTTTGTTTACTCTAACCGTTTGTCCTATGATGATGAGTATACTCCTGTCTATACGTAAGCCGAGAGGGTTGTGAGATGTCTGTCATAAATCAGGTATAGATCAAAATCAGAAATAACAGGAGTTGGCACCTCGTGCCTAGAAGCCGCCTCTCCCAGAGGGATATTCACAACTTGTGAAGGCTCAACAGTTTCCTTGATTGCACGAGAGTATGCTGGTTGCGTGAGACGATCAACGATCATCCAGGTGATATTGTTTCCGTTTCAAGTTCTAGGTAGCCCAATGACAAAGTCCATGGCAGTCTGTTCTTATTTCCGTATGAATGTTTCTCGATGTCCAAACATCATTCACATACCTAGCTAGGTGGGCCTTCATGCCCAATCACCAGTAAAAGGTTTATAAATCCTAATGACTCTCATCAAAACCCAGACAACTAGGATATCGAGGCCGGTGTTTTGGTCAACATAAATTTCCTACAGTTACTGTATAATGAGATCCACACTCATTCCATGAGGTAGCGAATATCGTCTGACCTGCCAAGGTTGCTTCTCCATGCCCCGCATGGGTTCAACTTGAAAATCCACTCCTTTCAGTTCTCCAGTTTGAACAAGGCGAGTCGGATCAGGTAAGTTAGAGTCGATAGTGAGCTGCAAAGCTTGTGTACGTTCAAGTTTCATAGTTGTAATCATCCAAAAGTTCCCTCCAGCGATGCCATTAACTGATTTAGCTCTGTCGAAGCCAAGGTACATGGGAGGCCCTTGTGATCGGTCTAAATAACGCATCTGGTACCGTCCAACTAATGCCTCCATCTAAAATCCCAAGGCCACGGTTTGCACCGCCAGTTGTGTGTTGTGCAGTTCCTCTTTGTAACTCCATCGTGCAAGTCATCACTCTCTCGTGTTGCGTCGGTGTGTAAATGGGACTCTGATTCAGACCATCATGGTATACCACTAAATCACCCGCACCCTCGGGTAAAGACGATGCTTAGAGCATTGCAGAGTTGGAATTCGAAAGCTGAAAAGACGTCCTCATGTTTCGTCTTTCACGAACACAGCACCCTACTGTGCTAAAGAGATTTAAGTTGTGCGACCTTCAAAAATCTTGTGGGTAAGCTGCGATAGTATCTAGCGAAACCAAGGAATTTTTGCATCCCCGAAGGAATATTTGGTTTCGATCAGTTTCTAAGAAGATGCATCTCAGCGAGATCCACGTGTATTCCCACTCTGTTGTTTACATGATCAAAATGCATCTCCCGAATCTAGATGTGACATTTAACAAGACTTCGCACGTAATGGCTCCTCCCACAGAAGCACTGAGATAGGATACATATGCCACCCATGGTGTTCCTTTCTCCTGGTCATGATTCAGAACGTCGTCGACAAATACGGTCGATTCATGTGATCCCCGAAGCTGCTGGTGTGTTGATCAACTCAATAATCATGGTGTACAAAGTTGAAATGGCTGCATTGCGTTCGACATGCTGTTCTAAGAGCATTCTCCTCTTGGACTTCCATCTGATGATAGTTCGTTCGCTAGCCAATCCTCGAATGGAAGCTTGTTCCTCGCAACTGGTCAACAGGTGGCCAATACATGGTCGAGACAAGCGGTTCCTAACTGTCACCTTGTTACGTTCTCGATAATCAGTACACATACAAAAAGGCTTATCTTCACTGGTATAACTGGGGCTCCCCAAAGCGAAAAACTAGATCCGATAAAACTCATGTCCATTAGTTCCTGAAGTTGATTACGCAGTTCCTGCAACCTTCCTGGTGTAAGACAATAAGGAATACTAGTCACAAGGGCTGCTTCTGACATGATACCGATCTGATATTCCACCTGACGATGTGAAGGTAAACCTGATAGTTCTTCTGGTAGCACTTAGGGAGAAATCACGAACAATTGGTGGATCCTCGATCCTCTTTTCCTTAGCCTTGACATCAGTAACGAGTGCTATCATTGTAACACCTGTGCCTCCATGGCCATCAAACAAATACCAAACCAATGAAATATTATATTTCATACTTGGGATTTGTAAAAATATGTGTATCATTTGCACATATCAATTCTTGTTCAATTTCAAACTCTAAATCGCTTTCTGGAAGGTTATACGCGCACCGATGCGTAAATATAACCAGTTTAATGCAACAAACACTTCGGAATAGTGAAATAGGCTTAACATACCTTAAATAACCTTTACATAACTTAGAAATAAGTTTTGAAGGCTTTGGTATGGCAAAATCAAGTTAAATCGCTTACAGGGACTAAAGTTGACAAACTGCGAAAGTATGCCAATTTGAACTGTAACAGACATTCCGGAACATGACCATAAGTTAAACAAACCATAAATATCCTTTACATAGCTTAGAAATAAGCTTTGAGGTGTTCGGTGTGCTAAAATAAACTTTTGGGTCATTCAGGGACTAAAAGTGTCAAAAAGTGCACAAGTTTGCATTTTCGCGCATAACTTACGTTCTGAATACATTCGGACATCCAAAAATTTATGTAAGCATGAATATATTATATTTTAGTGTTCGCCATAAGAAAAATCCATTCGTTTCGTCATTTGGATCGTTTTTCGCGCTTGTGCGCATTCCGTCGTAATTAAGCGAACATCGCGTTCGTACGACCAAACGAACCATCATCCGGCATATTTTTGAGCATGTTTTGAGTTCCCTATACTTTAACTTCATTTTAGAGCCTTGAAATGAGGTTAACGGGGTTTAAACGCATCGAAAAAGGCCTTAAACACGTGCAGGGACCATTCCTGCCACTTTTGAAAGATTTCTGAAACAGGAGGGTGCTAGCGTAGCGCGACTGCCTAATGCCTTGGCATTAGCGCTACGCGACTGCCTATGCTGGACAGAAAACATGCAGAAACTTCAGTTTTTCGCTTTCGGGACCAGATTCGACGTATTAACAGCTGTTAACAGCTGTTCTCCACTCCTTAATCCCTTGCCACATGTTGATACCCTATGGTGAGTGGCCAATTTAGTCACCATAACATCTCGACAAGTGTACGGGTGAGATCTAGGCACGGTTTCCATGAAACGATCCTAACGGTTCGGGTATTCCTATAAATACCCATCCACCCCAACCTCATTTCTTACAAGAATTCTGATTTGAGAGCTCTAAGTTGAAACCATTGTTTCATACCTGAGTTCTTGGATCGGGATTAGCATTCGGGGACCCTTCGTAAGTATTCTTTCGTTCTTTTCCTTATTTTATTGCTTTTCGAGTCAGAAAGTCAAACTTTGTTTGACTTTCAGCGTTGACCAGTAATGGTCAATGCGAAGTTCGTTTGAACTTCGCAACGTGAGTGTAATCACGTTGGTCATAGTCCCTTGGGACTATGCCCACTGATTACCACGTTGTCTAGGGTCGTAGGGTAGGCGATCTAATAAATCGCCTATACCTTCGAGCCCGACCCAGTTTGGTCGATCATTAGGATCCGACCAAATACATTAGGTGACCCTAGTATAGGGCATAACCTTCCGAGGTTATACCCTATGGTCACATCGTTTAAGTAGTTGTATGATAGGTAGTTTATATGCCTTAGGTAAATTACCAGAATACCCTTTTCATGTATAATTGGTAATTAAGCATATGTAACCTAAACTTTTGTCACATAACTGATTATGTAACATGTTTAGGCATATAACACTTGTCATAGGACTAGTTAGACGGTCCGAACGCGTTTCACGCGCACGACGCTTTAAAGTAGCATAAGTTACCTTAATGAGTCGCGATGGGTCGAAAGCACTTAGGTTAGTCTCATTGTAGTATGTAGGCCTTGTTAAACCATATCATATGAGTTCCAATACTCATTTGGTTTGCCAAGCCTCATCCTATCCGATCTCCCGATTTAAGTCTGGTTTATTTATATAGTTTAGATTTGCCGACTGATTCCGTGCTCCCTCAAGCTTTGTTTGGTTGTTGTTCAAGACCTCCAAGCATTCTCAGGCGAGTACATTATTCCCCTCTTTTACTGTTTTCCAAATGTTTTGGGGTGACTCATATGTGCTAAATGTTTTATCAATGGTTTCAAGAACAATTACAATGTGGTTTCAAGAACAATAACAAATTATTTCAAGAACGCTAACAATGATTTCAAGAACGAATACAATGATTTCAAAAACTAATAACAATTTCAAAAAGTGAACAAACTTGTTGGTTGTAGTTTACATGACCGATGACATTCATTAGCAATGATCAAGCCGACCAGTATTAGGTTATGGTACCATAGGATCTGACAAATCCCGTTATTTACTGCACCCATTGTTATGTGTGGGGGTTGTGGGTAGCGACTGAATCTGTAATTATTAACTTATCCTTTGGTAAGGGTTTGTTAAGAACGAGAGCGAGAACGAGTTGGAACGAGGAACGCGTCAAGAAGGTTTGAATGTTATTAGAGAATCGACCATAAAGTAGTTTCACAATTAAAACAAGAACGACTAGAACGATTTTACAAAATGGGTTAACGATTGGGTAAACATTGGGACATGATTTACATTTGATCATGCATTTACACGAAACATAGTATTGGTTTAAACCAAGTTTTACTTCAATACTTTGTTTTGCGCGTTTCACCTATGGTTTAGTTGATGCATTTCACTAGCCATACATATCATTTTGGTTATACATTACATGGTTTACATTGGTTGGTTTGGTTTGAGTAAATGATTAAGTAACGATGCGGGTGTAATATGATACAAGCATGGTGGATACGCCGCTGGTACTTCCTATATATAAGTGTTTGTATGGTATTACATGTCGTAGCGTTATTTGAATCATTTCAGTTTGATACATATAACATTTTATACAAATAACATACTTTTCACAAGACATTGTTTTACAAAACAATTTATCTTTTACAAACTCATTTAACTTGGTTATTCATTTAACCATGCATTATTTTCTTATTTATACATATCATCTGAACTTATTGTTTTTCAAATGATTTACAAAGACAAAGCAAATTACAAGGTTCATGACTAAACATTTTCTTAAAACAGAAGTCATGAATCTTATTTTCACAAAACCTATGTATCTCGCCAGCATTTCTTTGCTGACCTCGTTTTCACATATGTTTCAGGTATTGAAAGATATCGTTTGATAGGATGCATGCTCACATAGGACTGGACAAGGCCTTAGTGACTCAATAACAATGATAGATTACGTTTAAATTGTGTATTTAGATTTCCAGACGATGTAATTATTCAATGTTTAATAAAACGAAACACTTTTTGGTATCCATGGTTATGAAACATTAATTCTGTTGCAACATGCCCCGATGTTTCCGCCGCGATTTGTTGTTTTACGCGGTCGGGGTGTGACAGAAAGATGGTATCAGAGCCAATGGTTATAGGGAATTAGGTTATTAGTAATTAGTAATGCTTTGACCTAGTCTATAACCTTCTTAGGACCCTAACGCGAGTTCACTTGCGTTTAGTCATAAAACAATACCGTCACCTATCCTTAGGTGACGACCACAACAAGAACGTAAATTTCAAAACCGCTTTGAAAACTAATCATCTGTTCTAGGATGATTAATTTCTAGGTTTTGAACCCTCTATTGTAAGGTTTTGAACCCTCTGTTATATGGTTTTGAACCCCTTTGAATTTTCAAAATCTCGTCAAGGTTTTGGGTTTTAAATAATGTGAACACGTGCAAACTGGAAGGGTGAATGCCTGTATTCTGGGTTTTCTGTCTAGGCAAGCACTTCGTATACATCTCATCAGACGCGAGACCAGTTGTGCTTACCTGGGAATTCTTGGGATGAGTGTTCACTTATAGGCGAGCATGTCTTCGCGATACATTATTTTTAACCTATTTACTTTGACTAATCACCAAGGTCGTTTGTTGCTTTGTAGTAACAAACAAATGACCACTATCCTTGCTTTCATCAGATTTGTTTCATCTCATTCTTTTCGTCTAAATTCTCTCACTCGTTTCCTTTCATGTTTCCTCTTTTAGACAATGCCTCCTTGACGCGAAAGCCAGATAGAGACTGCCGAGCTGGCAGAAATCATTGCGCAGCAAATGGCTGCTCAATTCTCAAACCTCTTTGCTCAATGGAACCAAGCCAACAACAACAACAATGTGCTATGCAAATACAAGGATTTCAACCAGGCTAAACCACTTAAGTTTAGTGGTTCTGAAGGAGCAACTGGGCTTCTTCAGTGGTTCGAAAGCATTGAGAATACTTTTCGCCACGTGCAGTGCCCGGATAATCGCAAGGTCGAGTTCTCCTCGAGTGTGTTTCAGAAGAGGGCTCTTACATGGTGGAATGGGGTAATGAGAGACCGAGGTGCGGAAGTTGCTCTCGCACAGACATGGGCTGAACTTAGGGCTCTGATGATGAGGGAATTCTGTCCTCGTCATGAGCAGCGAGCTTTGGAGAAGGAATTTGATGAGTTGAAGCAAGATAGTGGTGAGCACAGGGCGTATACTGATAGGTTTGAGGAGCTGAGTCTGCTTTGCCCGACAATGGTTACCCCACTTGACATAGCTATCGAAAGGTACATCGACGGCCTACCTGACTCGGTACAAGACATCCTTACTGGTAGTAACCCTGCCACACTCCGTCAGGCGATCGAGTTATCAGCGACATTGACTGAGTAGCAGATTCGGAAGAACAAGTTACACAGGAAGGGTGACAAGGGCAAGAAACAGTCAGCTGACAAGGAGGATAGCAAGAAAGGCCAAAACAAGAAGGGTAAGGAAGGTGAGACGTCAAAGAAATCAAAGAAGCGAAAGGGTGCCCAAAATTTTGCTGTTACAGCACAGACTGCTCAGAACCCGCGGAACCAACTAGCTCAGCCACCTGCAAAGAAAGCATATGCCAGTACCGCACCTTATTGTGCACGCTGCAACGGTCATCACGCAGTACAACAAGCTTGCTGGCAATGCACGACGTGTGGTAAACTTGGGCATTTGGCCAAGATTTGTCGTTTGGGACAAAATCAGGCTGCTCAGGTTCAAGCTCCGGTTCAAGGGAATGCTGCGAGATTTCCACTGGGTTCATGTTTCAACTGCGGAGAGATTGGTCACTTCCGCCACAACTGCCCAAGACTGGTGAATGCAAATGCTAACGCAAACCCAAATGCGAATGTCAACGTCAATGTGAATCCAGCACGTGGTCGAGTGTTTAACATCAATGAGGCACTCAATGATGAAGGAGTGAACAATTAGTATTTTGTTTTTCCTCTGGTTGGTATCTTGTAACATTTAAAGACAATGCGGTTGTTATATAAATAAAAATTTGTGGTTTTATTTTCTAACTAATGCAATTGTATGAATGTTTGATTCAACCTTGTGATGTCAACACAAAGACAAAACTACTCGTGTGGTTCTGTCATTTTTACGATCACTTGAGATCTCCCTAAGAACCTCAAACACTGGTTTCTTTTAAATCTAAAGTATTTTATCGTCTTGCACCGTTCGAGATGCAAGAATTATCAAAACAGCTTCAAGAGTTGTCTGATAAAGGATTCATCCGTCCGAACTTTTCACCTTGGAGAAACTCCTGTTCTCCTTGTGAAAAGAAAAATGGATCTTTTCGAATGTATATCGATTAACATAAGCCTAGTAAGCTTACCATCAAGAATCGATATCCCCCTACCTTAAATCAACGATTTCTCCGATCAACTGCATAGCGTTCATGCTTTTCCAAGATCGATTTGCGTTTTGGGTATCATCAACTTTGTATTCTCGAAGAAGATATTCCCAAAACGGTTTTCTGCATGAAGTATGGCCATTACGAGTTTACAGTCATTCCTTTTAGGTTGACAAATACTCCAGCCATCTTCAAGGACTTAATAAATAGAGTCTGCAAGCCTTATTTGGATCAGATCGTCATTGTTATTATTGATGACATCTTGATCTATTCATGTCCTGAGCCGATCACGATCAACACCTTCGTTGACATCGGAGCCCTGATTGAATTCCTTGTACACTTTAAAATGTACAAAACAACTCAATTAGGACAAACCGAATTCCTTTTAAGATCTTCCTATCTTCATAGTTAGATTCTTGAAAATATTTAAAGTGCCAAAGGAAATCCACGGATTGGGTTTCTGGTATGCTTTAAATACCCGTGTCCAAAGATAACAAATTAAAGGTCAAATTGAACGATTATGCGATTGAACGAGTATGCAATTATGTGACTATGTGTTTATTCATCTTATGTTTTCTTTTATGCGTTTTTGTGTTTTTAATACTCTGGATATTCGTTATCCAAATCCTCGCAGAATCTTTCATATCTTCATATGAGGGATTCGTAGCAGGATATTCAAAAAGTACTACCTTCAATCCTTAATGGGCTTCTATGTAATAGTTAAGACCCTTGGGTTATATAGTACCATTCCATGTTTCATAAGAGACCCTCTTAGTGGTCTAGTAAAAAAGATTGTTTCACAATTTGGTTAAAGAACGACATCTAGTGATGTAGCTGAACAGACTCCTTGATAGTCTATTTAGATCATTTATTGATTTAATTAAAAGGACTCTATGGCGGTCTAGTCACACTCATCACAGGATTGTTCATTTGGTTTTCCCCTACACATTATAAAATAGACTGTGTGAACGGTGCAAGGAATTTTCTGATTATGGACGCGTACATAATTATGAAATTTAGTGCACAGAAACACAGTAAGATTTATTATGTGTAAGAACCGATAGTGACAACAATAACGAAATGAGAACGATGTAATGGAGGTACGGTGGACGCACCAATGACGCTTTATATACTTGTATATAAGTGTCCCTCTTACATTGCAAACATAATGTTATTAAGGTTACTAGAAGTTCAAGAACCCTAACCAATGTTGTTCGATCTTTTCAACTTCATGTTTTAAACTCTCACAAGTTTCCTCTAAATAAATTTCGGGACGAAATTTCCTAAAGTATGGGAGACTGTAACACCTGTGCCTCCATGGCCATCAAACAAATACCAAACCAATGAAATATTATATTTCATACTTGGGATTTGTAAAAATATGTGTATCATTTGCACATATCAATTCTTGTTCAATTTCAAACTCTAAATCGCTTTCTGGAAGGTTATACGCGCACCGATGCGTAAATATAACCAGTTTAATGCAACAAACACTCCGGAATAGTGACATAGGCTTAACATACCTTAAATAACCTTTACATAACTTAGAAATAAGTTTTGAAGGCTTTGGTATGGCAAAATCAAGTTAAATCGCTTACAGGGACTAAAGTTGACAAACTGCGAAAGTATGCCAATTTGAACTGTAACAGACATTTCGGAACATGACCATAAGTTAAACATACCATAAATATCCTTTACATAGCTTAGAAATAAGCTTTGAGGTGTTCGGTGTGCTAAAATAAACTTTTGGGTCATTCAGGGACTAAAAGTGTCAAAAAGTGCACAAGTTTGCATTTTCGCGCATAACTTACGTTCTGAATACATCCGGACATCCAAAAATTTAAGTAAGCATGACTATATTATATTTTAGTGTTCGTCATAAGAAAAATCCATTCGTTTCGTCATTTGGATCGTTTTTCGCGCTTGTGCGCATTCCGTCGTAATTAAGCGAACATCACGTTCGTACGACCAAACGAACCATCATCCGGCATATTTTTGAGCATGTTTTTAGTTCCCTATACTTTAACTTCATTTTAGAGCCTTGAAATGAGGTTAACGGGGTTCAAACGGATCGAAAAAGGCCTTAAACACGTGCGGGGACCATTCCTGCCACTTTTGAAAGATTTCTGAAACAGGAGGGTGCTAGCGTAGCGCGACTGCCTAATGCCTTGGCAGTAGCGCTACGCGACTGCCTATGCTGGACAGAAAACATGCAGAAACTTCAGTTTTTCGCTTTCGGGACCAGATTCGACGTATTAACAGCTGTTAACAGCTGTTCTCCACTCCTTAATCCCTTGCCACATGTTGATACCCTATGGTGAGTGGCCAATTTAGTCACCATAACATCTCGACAAGTGTACGGGTGAGATCTAGGCACGGTTTCCATGAAACGATCCTAACGGTTCGGGTATTCCTATAAATACCCATCCACCCCAACCTCATTTCTTACAAGAATTCTGATTTGAGAGCTCTAAGTTGAAACCATTGTTTCATACCTGAGTTCTTGGATCGGGATTAGCATTCGGGGACCCTTCGTAAGTATTCTTTCGTTCTTTTCCTTATTTTATTGCTTTTCGAGTCAGAAAGTCAAACTTTGTTTGACTTTCAGCGTTGACCAGTAATGGTCAATGCGAAGTTCGTTTGAACTTCGCAACGTGAGTGTAATCACGTTGGTCATAGTCCCTTGGGACTATGCCCACTGATTACCACGTTGTCTAGGGTCGTAGGGTAGGCGATCTAATAAATCGCCTATACCTTCGAGCCCGACCCAGTTTGGTCGATCATTAGGATCCGACCAAATACATTAGGTGACCCTAGTATAGGGCATAACCTTCCGAGGTTATACCCTATAGTCACATCGTTTAAGTAGTTGTATGATAGGTAGTTTATATGCCTTAGGTAAATTACCAGAATACCCTTTTCATGTATAATTGGTAATTAAGCATATGTAACCTAAACTTTTGTCACATAACTGATTATGTAACATGTTTAGGCATATAACACTTGTCATAGGACTAGTTAGACGGTCCGAACGCGTTTCACGCGCACGACGCTTTAAAGTAGCATAAGTTACCTTAATGAGTCGCGATGGGTCGAAAGCACTTAGGTTAGTCTCATTGTAGTATGTAGGCCTTGTTAAACCATATCATATGAGTTCCAATACTCATTTGGTTTGCCAAGCCTCATCCTATCCGATCTCCCGATTTAAGTCTGGTTTATTTATATAGTTTAGATTTGCCGACTGATTCCGTGCTCCCTCAAGCTTTGTTTGGTTGTTGTTCAAGACCTCCAAGCATTCTCAGGCGAGTACATTATTCCCCTCTTTTACTATTTTCAACTGTTTTGGGGTGACTCATATGTGCTAAATGTTTTATCAATGGTTTCAAGAACAATTACAATGTGGTTTCAAGAACAATAACAAATTATTTCAAGAACGCTAACAATGATTTCAAGAACGAATACAATGATTTCAAAAACTAATAACAATTTCAAAAAGTGAACAAACTTGTTGGTTGTAGTTTACATGACCGATGACATTCATTAGCAATGATCAAGCCGACCAGTATTAGGTTATGGTACCATAGGATCTGACAAATCCCGTTATTTACTGCACCCATTGTTATGTGTGGGGGTTGTGGGTAGCGACTGAATCTGTAATTATTAACTTATCCTTTGGTAAGGGTTTGTTAAGAACGAGAGCGAGAGCGAGTTGGAACGAGGAACGCGTCAAGAAGGTTTGAATGTTATTAGAGAATCGACCATAAAGTAGTTTCACAATTAAAACAAGAACGACTAGAACGATTTTACAAAATGGGTTAACGATTGGGTAAACATTGGGACATGATTTACATTTGATCATGCATTTACACGAAACATAGTATTGGTTTAAACCAAGTTTTACTTCAATACTTTGTTTTGCGCGTTTCACCTATGGTTTAGTTGATGCATTTCACTAGCCATACATATCATTTTGGTTATACATTACATGGTTTACATTGGTTGGTTTGGTTTGAGTAAATGATTAAGTAACGATGCGGGTGTAATATGATACAAGCATGGTGGATACGCCGCTGGTACTTCCTATATATAAGTGTTTGTATGGTATTACATGTCGTAGCGTTATTTGAATCATTTCAGTTTGATACATATAACATTTTATACAAATAACATACTTTTCACAAGACATTGTTTTACAAAACAATTTATCTTTTACAAACTCATTTAACTTGGTTATTCATTTAACCATGCATTATTTTCTTATTTATACATATCATCTGAACTTATTGTTTTTCAAATGATTTACAAAGACAAAGCAAATTACAAGGTTCATGACTAAACATTTTCTTAAAACAGAAGTCATGAATCTTATTTTCACAAAACCTATGTATCTCGCCAGCATTTCTTTGCTGACCTCGTTTTCACATATGTTTCAGGTATTGAAAGATATCGTTTGATAGGATGCATGCTCACATAGGACTGGACAAGGCCTTAGTGACTCAATAACAATGATAGATTACGTTTAAATTGTGTATTTAGATTTCCAGACGATGTAATTATTCAATGTTTAATAAAACGAAACACTTTTTGGTATCCATGGTTATGAAACATTAATTCTGTTGCAACATGCCCCGATGTTTCCGCCGCGATTTGTTGTTTTACGCGGTCGGGGTGTGACAATCATAGCGGGGTAATCCTTACGTGGACACTTCTGGCCTTCACTGCTGATTTGATGCTAACCTCTGCACCACTCGGATACTTTATGACAGACGACAACTTTCCCCTCACAGGGTATAACTGCGCAATGTATGGTTAACCAACCCATACTGACTACTGCATCAACACCATCGTGGATAGTAGAAGGAAGATCGATGTCGAAAACTTGTCCCACACAGTTGAATTTGCATCCCTATAAACATACGAAGTTTCAATTGTCTTGCCATCAGCCGATTCCACAACTGGATTGGTCTCAGGAAGTATCAGGGTTGAACAGAACAGAAACGAAATGATTAGCTTCCAAGAACGTGCTGGCCACCATGTTGTTGTAATCCTGGCGTTGCCCACGCCAACCCCAAGTGCCCTTCCATGAGCATCATGTTGTTGTTTTTTCCAGGTGAATTTCCAGTACTGTCGGCGTTCCCTCGGTTGTTGTCGCCTTGATTTAGTAACAGCCAATCCATGTCGAAGTCACCTTCGTTTCCACATTATAAGTTACGATTATGAGTACATTGGTGCCGCCGTGATTATTGCCTCTAGTGTTATTGCTTGTAACGGAGTTCTGCGAATCTTTACTAACAGAGTCCTCCCTTTCATATTCTGTGTTAAGTCCTAATGCACTACTCATTGTGCCAACAGTTACACATTCCATGCTATAGTCGATTGTCATTGCTTATGTCCCGATTGATTCGTAAGAGTTGACTCCCATGAGTCGCTGACAAGGGTTAAGGATTCGATTGAAGCCAATTCGCTGGTGCTCGTTGCCGGTAATCAGGGTCGTCAAAGTACTGAGGTCGGTAAAGTACTACGCTCAACCTCCTGTCCATCGATGTTGCAAGTTATTTGAGTGATACACAGTATGTTGCGAGAGTGTTGCAGAAGTGATCACACCTCGGGATCTAAGACGTCAATACATGAGTTCCAGCAAACAAAAAGGAGTGAGAAAGGTATCGATCAATCATTCGATGCTGCGACATCTAACTCAGGGACGTTCGTATAAGTACCTAACATTCTACACGGTTCGCTAGGTGTTCAGATGAGTGTTCAGGTAATACTCGATAGCATTGAGATTCGAAAGGATCCAGAGAGGAATGAAAAGTTCACGTTCGAGTAGGGGACAATCACTGCTATGACCCCTATAGGTTTGTTATGTTTCACATCGATCAAATAACGGAATGGAACCCATTTTTCACTTGTTAAGCCTCACTGGGACTAGCATGCACCCCACATTATTATTATGTGTGCACCCACAATAATATTGTGATTTGCATGCTCATCTCAGCCCCTCTTAACTCATGTCAAATGGTTCCTCAAACTCGAGTAGCTAACAAAGAGCATCACGAAGCGTAAGTCATGAATGTTTAGGGAAATACCACCCTATCAGTCTCATAACACATGCAAGTAATACATGAATTCATACTATTATGCTAAACGTGCAATAACATGCAATATCATATGTAAGTGTTCACTAGTTATGCAGTACAATGAGTATACGAGAGACGAACCTTGCAATCTGGAGCTGAGTGTCATGGTCGTATTCACGTTTTCAGAACTGTTCGGTTATAGTCTGGTTTTACAAAAAAAAACGTTTTTCCCCCTTTTTAAAACCAAGTTCACTATAACCAATGGCTCTGATACCAATTTGTCACACCCCCAAAATACCACATGCGGAATCACCGCGGGGGGTGTGACGTACCAGGATCCAAGCCACCAATCACATTGAACTTCGCATAGTATAATAATATTAAATAAAACATTCCATTGATTTCAAGATATAAATACAAGTCATAAGTTAAACCAAAGTAGTTGTTCAGCGGAAGCATAATGTAAACTGTAAATCAATTGTTTCAAAACAAGTGTTCATAATCAACGAAGCAAGTATCCAAGAGTCTCGGCCCATGACCACTCTAGCACTCCCAGATAGCAAGTCCATATCAGGAATCTAACGACCTGCAAGGCATGTAACGACAAGTCAATAACAAAGTTGAGCGAGTTCACAGTTGGTTGTCCATTTTAAAGTTGTTCCAAAAACCACGAGTTCATTAAAAAACCATGAGTTATCCAAGTCATTGTTTCCCAAGCCATAACCAGTGGGGGCTACCCCACGTAACCACTAGACCCGTTACCATATCGACAACTGACTGGAGTCATGTTGTGCCATACGTCAATGTCTATCATCATTGACTAAGTGCCCAGATCCATTAATCCACTCCCGTCCTCCGCGGCACGGTATGAGGCTTGTCAAACCTAATAGCGCTATTTAACTAATAACTCGCTCGCCATTGGCTCGGCAATTAAGTCGATATAAAAATGAGGGACTTCATGATAGAGTTTTGTCTAGTAAGTTATATGTTGTCGTTCTTCCTATGGAGAATGGAGGTACGTAATCTACCCAAGGATAATACGCAGGTTAAATGTTGTCATCCTTCCCATGGAGGATGGAGGTACATATTCTACCGAAGGAGAATATGCAGGTTCTGTTTTAGTTTCTTAACCCATTCCCAAACCATCGGGAATCCCATGCCTTATAGAAAGTGTGAACTCACCTTAGTTTGCTCGGTAAGATTAGTTACTTGCTTACGTTTACAGTTGGTCAACCAAATCCTAATATGGTTACCATGTGACAGTTAGTTTTGTGTACACATAAATCATGTATCACATTATACCAGTAGTGAACAAGTAAAGCACATATCATCAGTCATACTAGTCAACCATGCTACTCATTAGTCCATCATACATTCACATAACAGGTGTTTGTGCCTCATACATGTTTGCATTACAAGTTGTTCACGTAGTCGCACCAGAGGATTACCACATAACATATACATCACACTACTAGGCCACCTACAATACATCGATAAATCATACAACACATCATGCATTCTAGGGCATCATGACGTTCATTAGTTAGCCATACAACATAACAACAACATTATGTACACTACACACACCATCACATAACACATAGACGGCCCATAAACAAGACCATGTCACTAGTCCGTTGTTCAACTAAAACACTTAACAGTTCATTCTTGCATATGCAAATGCGCGGCCCAGCTACTACGGCCCAACTGAATTGTGTGATTCAGTTGCAAGTGTGCAGTTCATGGTAAACCCATATAAGGTGTGTGATTGGGCCCCCTTTCGTGTGACCTAAAATAATGCAGGCCCAAACGAATCTATAAGGCCCAAGGGCAACATGCAGGTGTGGCGAAACACTAGGTTTCGTCGGCTCTATGTGTGTGACGAAACACGAAGTTTCGTCGGCTTTATGTGTGTGACGAAACACTATGTTTTGTCCGGGGGGTAACCTCAGATGTTATGGCTCGCCTGTAACCCTAATCGTCCTAACTGTTCATCGCATATTCTCAATTTGATTAGTATCATTTATCATTCAATATTAACACTGCATTAGCACAAGGAACTCTTGTCCACTGTTAAGCGATCACATTCCACATAATCAGGTTCAACGTTTTCTATCATGTCTTCACATTCATTAATACTAATACATACTCGAACCCTAGCCCATGTTTTAGACATCTTGATTTAATTTCTAAGTTCTTGCTATCAGTAATCATCACAACTAATCTCATGACATGCTCATATATACAATACCCTAATCATCACATAATTACAACACCTCATCATAACAACATCAGAGAATCACCAAAAAGCAAACTCATCTTATGATTAAGAGCAACAAAGAATACAAATTAACAAGGGTGATACATACTAACCGATAGAGTGACTAGATCGAGATCGAGAAATAGGAGTGCTTCGAATGTGAGATTGGCAGCCGTCGACCACAAGGGGAAAGAAAGGATATTAGGGTTTTATGTGTTCTACATGCAACTGATTACAAGGGGTTGGGGTTTTAGTATAAAGAAGTTGGGCCGAAACCACTCTGGGCCGAGGCCTGTTGTGGCGACGAAACACCATGAGTGACGAAAGTCCCCATGTTTCGTCGTGTGTGTGTGGGTGACGAAAGTCACCATGTGTGATGTTTTCTATGCCATTACACAATGAGTAATACTTACAGTTTCTTGTATCAGTCAATGAGCAATACACCAATCATTATAACATAACAATGCATTAACACAATAACACAACAACACAATAACACAGTAACATAGTACCAAATAACACAGTAACATAGTATATCAATCACACATCAAACGTGCACAATTTTTACAATGCAAACACAATTATGAAGACACTGGTGTGAAACAAGTGACATGTCAAGAAAAGACCTTGAAAGTTAGGGTTGTCACATCCGTATTCTGACCGAAAGTCAGACAGGAATCTTTTGGTGGACACGGGGGCGTGCTGACCTGGACACGGCCCCGTGCCTAGAGGCTGTTTATGAAGTTTCGTCTATTTTTAAGAAATTTATCCAGATCGGGTGGTTCCTTACTGGACGGAACAACACCGAAGTGCCTGAGATACCTAAGTTGCCCTAGATTTAGACGAGAACGCAAGAGGTTATCGGAAAGGGTGATTCCTGTGCAAAATGTAGGTGGACAAGTCCAACCCTTATCCGGGCTCTCGTTAAAGAAGGTGTATGTCGAATCGCTCGGGTCTATGTATGCATTGACGGAAGTCGATGGGGAGTCCTTCAAGGCACAATCAACACAGGGACGACTATCGCTCAAGTCTTCGCCAGAGTTAGAGGTGATTTCGGGAGCGACGATGTTGTTTTTATCCGAATGTGATCTCAATAATTCTCCTTGGATGTCGTCATGGGATGAATTAGTTACATCCATCTCAAGTTCTTTTATCCATCGGAGAATTAGTTCTTCTAGCTGAAAGAATTCTTCAAGAAGCATTTCATCTAGAAGGGACGATTGAGAGTATTCGAGGGAGAGATAGGGATTATTTTTACTTTCACCCCTCTTAAGGCTATAGGAAAACAATGGGTCTATATAGTGGGGAGTATAATTTAAAAAATAACATTTTAAATCTTCATGATTTCCGCCACATAATTGACAACACGTACCATAAGAGGAGTGAAGGTAAAAATTATCAGTATCACTCATGATTGTGTCAGAAATTACCAGCCGTCGGAATCTTATGGCTCTGTTTTTAGTATCTGAAACTTGGGCACGGGGCGTGTTCAGTGGGCACGACCCCGTGTTCAGCTACTGTCTGACTTAAAACAGGATTGCCAGTACCAAAGATTGGGCATGGGGCGTGTTCAGCGGGCACGGCCCATGCTGAGCTTTGCAGAAGCTGAAAATTTAAGAAAAATCCTAAAAAATAGAAAAATAAGAAAAAATGATTAGGCCATTAATTCCTAACTTTCTTAAAATCCTTGTGTCCCCGGCAACGGCGCCAAAAACTTGATGCGTGTCGTGTGTTATAAGTTTTTATGTATATTTTTAGCCATTTTTAACACTTTAGTCTAGTTTTAAATTTATAAAACACGATATTTTACTAACACTAAACACACATATGGGCAAGTGCACCCATCGTGAGCGTAGTATAGCGTTGGTAAGATACCGAGGTCGTCCAAGGACACAAGAGCTTTTGGTACCGGTTTATCCTCAACGTCTAATCAAATCAAAAGTTTAGAAAAAGGTTTTAAACAATAAAATAAAGACTAACTAAAAATGTTGAAAATAAAAATAAAAATAAAACAGATAGACAAGATGAATCACTTGGATCCGACTCGCCTTTAGTGTAACCTTTGATTATTTCCACACTTTTGCACTTTTTAAGAGATTATCTTAGTTATAGTAGTAGGCCCCTCTTTTGAAGGTGACGTTACCCTCAACCCAGTAGTTTGAGTCAGCAAGGATACAATCCTAAAGGGTTGGATTATTGGAAGATAATTAATCAAGTTATTAATGCGTAATGTGGTAGGCCCCTCTTTTGAAGGTGACTTTACCCTCAGCTAAGTGGTTTGAGTCAGCAGGGATACAATCCCAAGTAGCCGGGTTAATGTATTAATAGTAGTTTACATATGAGGGGATCAAGCCATTCGCACCCCCGCCATCCAATACCAGTGGGTATTGAAGAAGGTCCTACTAAGCTTGACCCAGGTCCTTGCAGGATCTATACACTGAACAAGGCAAGAACCTACCAAACCATTCCCTTAACCCTCGACCAGGTAGCCAACATATCTCCATATAGACCGTGGAGATATGAATGGTGTAAATCTTTTATTTTATATAGACAGTAAAATAATGCCAAGACACCATGGATAAATGATAAGGAAGTTTCACCTTCAACATAAGAAACGAGTTATTAAAGTCATTAATACAAAACCAAATAAAAAGTGCGAAAAGATTAAAAATAAAAAGTATTACACTAAATGCTTGTCTTCACCAAGTGATGTAAGAGACTTAGGCAAACATGGCCTTTGATTGTCAAGAACTCTTACTATCAATCTTGGATCCCGAGACTACTACACACACTCTATGATGGATGATGGATGATGGTGGTGGATATGGGTTGTGATGGTGGTGGAGGGTGGGTGAAGTGTGAGAGAGGTGGTTTGTCAAGGGATGCCTTCGAAGTGAATCAAGCACCTCTATTTATAGCCTACACAGAAGCCCGGACACGGCCCCGTGTCCACCCATCTTCTATTTCTTCATTAATTGCAGTTTGTCTGCATTAGTTTACCACGCCCCCGTGTCCACTGGGCACGGCCCCGTGTGCAGAAGCGTATCTGTACTATCAAGATTTGCTTAGATTCTGCGAATCTTAGCATTGACCACGGTCCCGTGTCCGTTGGGCACACCCCCGTGTTGGGAAATAGAAGCTTCTACAAATTTGTCTTTTCTGCAGACACTTGGGCACGCCCCCGTGTCCGGTGGGCACGGGGCGTGTTCAGCCTTCTGTTTTCTTGTTTTTGCTTGGGAAGATGCTGTCGAGGGGTCGGGCATGTCACGTTCATTCCTTTTCTTGTATTTATGTTAGATTTAGCTGCATTTTTGCTTCTTTTGTTCATTTAAGCTCATTTAACCCTGAAAATACAAAAGGAAGACAAAAGCACACTTTTTCCAACATTAGTACTAAAAAATGGTTAGTTTTATGCCTCATTTGATGTAATTTATATGTTGCATTTTACACACTTCACACAAGTTTGTAGAAAAGAAAATACAGATTGAAGATAGAAAGATCAAGAAACTCAAGCACAAGAGATTAGTTCTGGTCAAAGTAAAATGGAATTTGAAGAGAGGGTCAGAATACACATGGGAGCTAGATTCAGAAATGCAAAGGAAGTATCCATACCTATTCCAGTGAATCTTGAGGACGAGATTTAAAACAAGGTGGGGAGGATATCACAACCCTCGAAAACGCCCTAAAAATAACCCGTATGTCCGAAAACGAACCCGTATAACCTTAATTTATTTAAAAAAAAAAAAATCATAATTTCACTCAGTCGCGGGCCACGACAGACTTCCCTAGTCTTCTCACGGGGCGCAACGGCCCCTTGACTTGCCGGACACCCATGTTGACACGTGTCAGACACGTGTTGGACCTAAGGGCTTACTCGGCAACCCTAGCCGTAGCTAGGGTGCCACTCGCGGGGCGCGAAAGGAGCAAGGGGGAGGGGTCTCGGGGCGCGAGAGACCCCCTGATTTCGTATAAATAGAGCAGAGGCTGCACAATTTCAAGTTGTTCAGTTTTCTTTCTCTCTCAAACTTATATAATACGAAAAGTATAGCCAAATACCCTCCTAAAACATGAAGCTTTGCCCCGTTGTAAGTATTTTAACCCCCGATCACTAATTCGTTACCCTACCCGATTGATCAAGGACCCAACAACGCATGTCAATGCTCTTCCTGACTAAGTACGTTGGGGTTCTGTCTCGTGATGTATGGCTAAAGTGATTTGGGTTATTTTACTAACACGTGTGCATTGTATGTTTTTAATTAAAACTCAAGAAAATAATCAGGAAATATCACCAGGAAGCCCGTAGAAAAACATAAGTTTAAAATGTGAGTCATTCTCTTTTTCTATCAAATTACTTTACAAAACCTCAAATGTTTACAGTTATACTTACAGTGATTAAGTCTTTGTATTCTACAAAATATTGCCGATATTATGGGGTTTTGTATACATTACTTGATAATTTTCACAATTGGACACGGGTAGCCAATGTGTGATATGACCATAGTCACAGATCCGTCGAGGGACAAGTACTTGGAGTTTTTGGTTAGATATAAACATTGTAATCGCTCTTAATACTATGAAGTTATAACAATGTGTTTTTACAAAATGGAATGTACTCGCCAGTATTTCTTGCTGATAAAATATTTTTAAACGCGTTTCAGGTAACTCGATGTGAAGCTATTAGAAGCTAGCTATGGAGCACTGAAGGCTTAAATAAAATGGCTATAAGTTACCTGAATAACGAAGAAATTATGTTTTCAGCAAACTAGGGTTTAACCCTATAAAAATATTATAAATGAAATTTGGGTTTTATCCCATTTGTTTAATATAAAAGTTTGGTGTTTACAAGCTCTGAAATTATTTCCTAACTATGATCCTGATGTCTCATTTCCACTACCAAAATAATAAACACCGATACCACTTAACTGGTTCGCGGCTCCTACTCCCGGGGTTGGGTCGGGGGTTGTGACAGTTCTCCAATTCCAAATTCCAGATCAGTAATGTAAGGAAAAGTGTGGAGATAACGGACATCCATCAAGCTCAAAAATAAAACTTGTGTTTCCCATAGCCACCATTCCCATAGTCACAAACGATTACCGTTTGTATTTCCCATAACCACCGTTCCCATAGTAAAAAACGGTTACGGTTTGCAATTCCCGGTTGTACAGCGGGTGGGCATAAGATCCGTGGGCCCTATTATCGGATATGTGACTCCATGGAAGATGTGATTAAGGTAAGCGTGCCGTAAAGTTGCATCTTTTAGAGAGAGACCTTTAAATACAGATCCTACATTTGCATTTAGAATAAGAAGTCCAACAATTCATTCATTATCTGTTGTTGTCTCAACAATATGAATGCACACAACGAATTTGATAACTGTGAGAGCTTATTAAAAGTTCCTCAGGCTCACGACAACTGCACTGGTAACAAACTGGTATTTCTCGCGGTTGTTCTGGAAATTGAAGGAAAAGGACTATAATTCTTTCTTTCAACGGGGATGTAATACAATGATTCCTCTCAATTGAATAGATAGACACTTGCTTCATAGGACTCACTTGAATCATCTCGGATGTAATAACAGTACGTTTAGCATCCGTGCCTACTTGAATTGCAGGAAGCAAAGGATAACGAAGATGAACATTGTATTTTTCGCGAAAGTACTGAACAACAGAGATAACAGCTCCGGTTTCATCAGCTGCATTTAGAACAAGAAGTCCAACAATTCGTTCAATATCTGTTGTTGTCTCAACAATATGAATGCACGCAACAAATTTGACAACTGTGATAGCTTATTAAAAGTTCCTCAGGCTCACGGCAACCACGCTGGTAACAAATTGGTCATTGAAACCACACATTCGTGTGTTGCAGTTTGGAAAGATGACCGAATAGAGATCTGAATAACAAAAATATCCAACTGAACATACGGACCTCACTCTAATCCAAGCAGTTGATTTCATTTGAACAAACTGTGGAGATCTTGTTTGTGTTATCCTTCTTGGTGAAAGATGGTCAGTTTTTAATATTATCAATAAACACGTGACCCAAATCGATTTCGGAGAACGTGTAATTAAGAGGTCGGTCACGGGTGGGCAAAGATCCGTGGGTCCTATTTTCGGATCTGTGACTCCATGCTTGTACAATATTATTAAAAAGAATGCATGCAACAAATTGACAACTGTGACAACTGTGGCAACGAATAGAGAGATGCAAATCCGATGATCTTCAAGAGAGAGAAGTTAAGAGTGACTTTTAGAATACGCTAAAATATGTGAAAATATGCAAACATATGTCAAAATACGCTAAAATATGCGAAAATACGCTAAAATACTCTAAAGTACGCTAAAATATGTAAAAATACGCTAAAATACTCTAATATACGCAAAAAAATACTCTAAAATACATAAAATACGCAAAAAATACGCCGAAATATGTTAAAATACGCCGAAATACATGAAAATATGCTAAAATACGTTGCAATATGCTTAAATACGTCAAATTAAGATAAAATATGCAAAAATACACCGAAATACGTAAAAATAACCTAAAAATAGGTTAAAATAGCTAAAATCCGTCAGAATACGCCTAGATATGTCAAAATACTCTAAAATACGCAACAATATGATAAAAATACGTCAAAGTAGGCAAAAATACGTCAAAATACGCAACTAATGATATTTCCACACGCGTATACATATAACACGGCACTATACAATGGAAGTGGATTTCAAACAAAACTGTACGTAATCATAGAATACGATAATCGCATGCAACCGAACGTTAAACGACGCATGTTGAAGGTATACGTCATAAAATGACAAAATATGCGAAAGTTCATCAAAAAATGACAGGTATACGCGTCGAACTGAGGAAAACACGATAAAAACAAAATTTCAAATTATGCCATATACGATCGATCGTATAGCTTATGTTGTATCATATATCAGATTAATACGCACTGTATAGGCCAATACGATACGTATTAAACTCTGAATTTCTCAAAAATACCCATGAATTTATCAAAAAACACAGGGGTATTTCAGTAATTTCGGGAATATATTATGCATCATTCAGGCCTATACGATGCGTTTTAACCCCCTGAATTTTTGAAAATTCAGCGGGGTTGTAATACGCATCGTATAGGCTATACGATGCGTATTAAAGGCGTGAATTTTTGTCAATGGTTTGGCCCCTTGTTCAAACTCTACCGAAAAGAATGATGATCGGAGCTGTAGAATGAGATCATCGACTGTTGGGTTATCATCATTCAACCCCATTTTCCCTAAATTGAAGGAAAAGGAATGTGATTATGTTTTTAAACGGAGATGCAATGTAATGATTCCTCTCAATTGAATAGACATACACTTGCTTCATAGGATAACGAAGATAAACATTGTATTTATCACGAAAGTACTGAACAACCGAGATAACAGCTCTGGTTTCATCAGCTGCATTTGGAACAAGAAGTCCAACAATTTATTCATTATCTGTTGTTGTCTCAACTATATGAATGCACACCACGAATTTGACAACTGTGACAGCTTATTAAAAGTTACTCAAGCTCACAGCAACCGCACTGATATTGCTGGTGGTTGTTCTGGAAATTGAAGGAAAAGGACTGCGATTCTGTTTTTCAACGGGGATGTAATGCAATTATTCCTCTCAATTGAATAGATAGACACTTTCTTCATAGGACTCACTTGAATCATCTCGGATGTAATAACAGTACGTTTAGCATCCGTGCCTACTTGAATTGCAGGAAGCAAAGGATAACGAAGATGAACATTGTATTTTTCACGAAAGTACTGAACAACAGAGATAACAGCTCCGGTTTCATCAGCTGCATTTAGAACAAGAAGTCCAACAATTCGTTCAATATCTGTTGTTGTCTCAACAATATGAATGCACGCAACAAATTTGACAACTGTGACAGCTTTTTAAAAGTTCCTCGGGCTCATGGCAACCGCACTGGTAACAAACTGGTATTACTGGTGGCTGTTCTGGAAATTGGAGGAAAAGCACTCAAAGAAAACAAACATCTCGCATTGAATTCCATACAAGTTTGTGGATCACCATAAATATTGTCGCTTTTGTATATCTGGTTCGCTTTCTCTAGAATATCTACAATCCAATCAGTGCATATTATGTGTTTCAAATCAAGGGTCCCATTATTACAACCCCCAATATTTCAACTCACGTTAGCTGGTTAATTGGTTAGATACAACGTCAACAACGGCATCAAAATACAGAGCTTCATCCTTATTTATGTAAATCGCACAAACAAGCATGCCTTGAACGAGTCTAAAACACTCGTAATCCTCAACCGGATTTGAAACCGGGCATAATCTATGAAGAAACTGTTCGATTTCACGTGTAATCTAGAGGTCGATCTCGGGTGGGCATAAGATCCATGGGCCCTATTGTTGGATCTGTGACCCCACGGAAGACGTGATTAAGGTAACTACCGAGTCACACCAATTCCTTGAAAGCCCGAAATCATGTGTTGCAGTTTGGAAAGATGACCGAATAGAGATCTGAATAAGTTTCTGGAATTGGAGAACCATTGTGTCTAATCATATCAACTATCGCGATAAGTTTCTGTTGAAGTGCAAGAATGAGTATGAAGATAAGTTAAAGATAAGTCAAGAACAAAGAAGAACAATTGAAGAAAAAGCAAGATCTTGGAAGTATGACACATGATAAAAGCGCTTCTCTTGACAATCTGGGATTACGTTCCGTTTTAGGGTTTCTTCATCACCTATAACAATGTCGATAAACGTTGATTGGAACATGGCGCTTAAATCGAAGGATGATTTGAATTGATTGTGAAATAGATATGAAGGATGAGATATCGGCTATTTTCGGATCTATGACTCCATGGAAGATGTGATTAAGGTAACTACCAAATCACACCATAAAGAATTCTGAACTATGCATTCTCTCACAATGTCCAACAACTGAATTTTACTTTCTTGTATGAAAAGAAGACTAAAATTCTTGAAATTCCTCTTTCTCTTTTTAGTTCTCAGTCTCTCATTGTATTATGAAATACTGACAAGGGTGCTGGTCTTTTCGCCCACTGTGCAAAATTGATGAATCTCACCATAACACATTGTAGACTGGAGGGCTTGAATGGTTTTAATATATTTCATCTTGGACTATCTAGTCTAACACTTGAAAATGGATATGATCGTGTCAAGATCTTTATCTATCATGTCATCGACCAACTGCTAGAAATCCCTTTCGTTTCTCGGGTTCGCATTCGAAAATCCTTGCATTGGACACAACACACCAAAAAATAAACTTCAAAAATTCAGTGCCTTAATACGCATCGTATAGGCCTATACGACGCGTATTAGGCCAGCCGCCAGAAAAACCCTGCACCTGCCAATCTTCCATGTATTTTACTTTATTCAATACGCATCGTATAGGCCTATACGAGGCGTATTGAATTGGAAAAGTGTGCGGATAGATAGGCCGGTGTGCCAATAGAATTTCCGAAAATCAATACATATCATATTCAATTTATCAATCAATGAAGGAATTGTTAAAACATTAAATAATAGCTCGTGGTAGAGATATTCAAGAAAAGATTATCTTTGGGTTAGAAGTGAAAAATCAATATTTTTTTCTGGAAAACCCTCTGTACAATGGGTACACCACCATGAAGCATAAAAATGTTGCTAATTAATAGTATGAAAATAATAACGATAAACCCTCTGTACAATGGGTACACCACCATGAAGCATAAAAATGTTGCTAATTAATAGTATGAAAATAATAACGATAGTATAGTTTTCTTTTTTTTTTGGATTTTGTTTGGTTTTTCGAACTATCTCGGCGATTTCACAATATTTAAAGTTCTCAAAATAACCCTACACTATACCTTTTATATTCACATATAGGTATTTGGGTATGTTCACACAAGAATGTTCAATAAACAACCAATTTTAAATAAGAAGCGAAAAAATCATATAAATGTTTATAACCGTTTCTTTACATGTTGGGTAAGAATTTTTGTTGGCAAGATCATCTCATTTTATAATTGAGACATCTCTTTTATTTGAACTAGAACTTAAACTCAATAACCTAGCTAGAGCTAAGTATATAAATGTGATGATCGATAGGTGCAAATGAAAATGCAAACTTGACTAAAAGAGATGGCTTGATCAATTTTCACAGGGAAGGATCATTATATATAATAACAATTTAGGTATGGTCTTAAGAATAGTTGTCGCAACCCCCGAACCCTACCCCAGGAGCGGGCGCCGCGAGATCCAAATGGGTGGTATCAGTGTTTATTAATTTAGCAGCAGAAAACTTTCATCAGGACCGTAGTTAGGAAATATATTTGTATCAGAGTAAACCACCCAACTTTTTATAATAATAATAAATCTTTTGGGTTAAAACTCAAGTTCATTTGACAGTACATTTTGTAGGGGATAAACCCTATTTATTGAAAATAAAAAAAAACTTCTTTAATTAGGTAACTTTTATAGCCACTTTTTCCAAGCCGTCAGTGCTCTCCAGCTAGCTTCTATTGGCTTTCATATTTTATTACCTGAAACGCGTTATAAAACATTTTATCAGCAAGAAATACTAGCGAGTGCATCTCAGTTTAATCAAAACAGTTTTATCACTTTTACAGAATTGAGGGCATCCGCAATTACATTTGCTTATATCTATCCAATTACCCATTTTTCCTGGTATTGTCTCCCTGACTAGTTGGTCATGCTACTATTCCAATAGTAACAAGTTTCAAGTAATGTATACAAAACCCCAACCTACCGGTAGTAATGGTAGAATCACAAATACTTAATTTACTGTCCAAGTGTTTATTTAAAACATTTGAGGTTTGATAAAACGTTTAGACTCACAAGATAATTTATGAAAAGGTGACAAAAAGAAGATGTACTCACATTGTTTACTTAGGTAATACTAAGGCTTCCTGTTGATTCTTCTGGTTATTATCTATTAAAATTAAACAATGCACACGTGTTAGCAAAATAACCCAAATCACATTAACCGTACAACTCGAGACAAAATTCCAATGACAGAGTCAGGCAGAGCCTTGACATGCATTACGGAATCCTAAATCAATCGAGTGTAACACGAGACAGAACTCCAACGACGGAGTCAGGCAGAGCCCTGACATGCGATACGGAGCCCTAAATCGATTGTGTAGGGAAACAGCAGGGTTATAGTACTTACAACGAGGCAAAGCTTCGCTTTATAGTGGGTATTATGCCCGAGTATTATAATTGCTATTCAGAAATTTAGAGAGAATTCTGAGAAATGAGCAGTTTGAAATGAAGCTCTGAACTCCTATTTATAGTGCTGATCCAGCACCTTGTCGCGCCCCGCGAAGACCCAGGCTAAGCCTGTCACGGCCCGCTAGAGCATTAAGGGCGGCAGTAGCTTTGACTAGTCAGCAGACTAGCCTTGCCACGCGGTGACTCGTGGCGGCTTTGTTTTTCCTGCAAGTCACAAGTCCTCGCGGCCCGCGAAGGATCTTCCTTCATCTGTCGCGGCCCGTGAGCGACTCCTGAATTTTGTTTTCTTTGATTTTTCTAAGTATAGAGATATTTTAGGCTCGTTTCTCGCATATGGGGTATGTAAGGAACGTTTTTGGGTCACTTTAAGGTTTCTAGGATGTATTTAGGAGGGTTGTTACATCCTCCCCACCTTGTTTTAGATCTCGTCCTCGAGGTCTACTGAAACAGGTGTGGGTATTTCCTCTTCATTTCTGACTCGAGTTCCCAAGTGTATTCTGGTCCTCTCTTGGAATCCCATTTCACTTTGACCAGAACTAATCTCTTGTGTTTAAGATTCTTGATCTTTCTATCTTTAATCTGAACGGGTTTCTCGATAAACTTAAGTTTTTCATTTACCTTTATGTCCTTAAGAGGTATCACTAGTGATTCGCCTGCTAAGCATTTTTTAAGATTACATACATGAAACACATCATGTATTCCTGCCATTTCCTCTGGCAGTTGTAGCTGATAGGCTACGGGTCCTATTCTTCTAATAATCTCAAAAGGTCCAATATACCTAGGGTTTAGCTTTCCACTTTTAACGAATCTGACTACTCCTTTCCATGGAGAAACTCTTAACAATACTGTATCTCCTACTTGGAATTCTAAAGGTTTTTGTCTGTTATCTGCATAACTCTTTTGACGATCTCGTGCTGTTTTTAGTCTTTCCTTGACTTGAATTATCTTATCCGTTGTTTCTTGCACTATTTCTGGAGTTCTGCACTTTCATCCATAAAGTGCTTCAAATGGTGCAGCATTAATGCTTGTATGATAGCTGTTATTGTAGGAAAATTCTAATAATGGTAAATGGTCATACCAATTTCCTCCGAAATCAATCACACAGGCTCTAAGCATATCTTCCATTGTTTGTATTGTTCTTTCGCTTTGTCCGTCCGTTTGTGGATGATAAGCTGTGCTTAGATTTAACCTGGTTCCCATTGCTTTTTGGAAACTTGTCCAAAAATGAGAAGTAAAACGGCTATCTCTATCAGATACGATAGATAAAGGAATTCCATGTAATGAAACTATTTCATTTACATATAGCTTGGCTAACTATTCCATACTGAAAGTTTCCTTCATTGGCAAGAAATGAGTAGATTTGGTTAATCTGTCTACAATCACCCAGATTGTATCATTTCCTTTTCTTGATTTGGGTAATTTAGTAACAAAGTCCATTGTTATAAATTCCCATTTCCATATTGGCATTTCTAATTGTTGCAATAACCCTGAGGGTTTCTGATGCTCAACTTTAACTTGTGAACAAGTTAAACATTTAGCAACATAGTTAGCTATATCCTTTTTCATTCCTATCCACCGGAAATTCTTCCTTAGATCTTGATACATATTATCACTTCCGGGATGTATCGTATACTTAGACTTATGAGATTCTTCTAGAATTTTGTGGCATAGGTTTCCTTGTTTAGGTATCCAGATCCTTTTCTTATGGAACTTCCAAATTCCATCGGTTCCTTGTTCTAATTCCTTAATCATTCCTTTTAATTTTTCAGTATCGTCCTTGATTACTGATTCCTGTACTTCTCTAATTTGGTCATTTAAATCTACTTGTAGATTTAATCTAAGAGAACGCATTCTTTTTGGCTTTTCATGATACTTTCAACTTAAAGCATCAGCTACTACATTAGCTTTTCCAGCATGATACTGGATATCACAATCATAATCACTAAGAATTTCCATCCATCGTCTCTGTCTCATATTTAATTCTTTTTGCCCAAAAATATACCTTAAACTTTTATGATCAGTGAAGACAACTAATTTATTTCCATATAAATAGTGTCTCCAAATCTTAAGGGCAAAAACTATGGCTCCTAACTCTAGATCATGGGTTGTATAACTCTCTTCATGTTTCTTAAGTTGTCTAGAGGCATAAGCTATAACCTTTTGACATTGCATCAACACACATCCATATCCTGACTTAGACGCATCACAATAGACTATAAAGTCCTCAGTTCCTTCTGTTAATGCGAGTATGGGTGCGTTGGTTAACCTTTGCTTTAGAATCTTAAAAGCTTCTTGTTGTTTTGGTCCCCATTCAAACTTAACTGATTTGCAGGTCAGTTTGGTTAATGGAATGGCTATTCTAGAGAAATCTCGGATAAACCGTCTATAATATCCTACCAGTCCAAGAAAACTCCGTACTTCTGTTGGTGATTCAGGGACTTTCCACTTAGTAATCGCCTCGATCTTTGTGAGATCCACATGAATTCCTTCATGATGAACCAGATGTCCAAGAAATTGCACTTCTTGTAACCAGAATTCACATTTTGAGAATTTAGCGTAAAGCTTCTCTTTTCTCAACAATGTCAGAAGTGTATGCAGATGCGCTGCATGTTCCTCTTTACTCTTGGAGTAAATTAGAATATCATCTATAAAAACAATTATGAATTTATCCAGGTATGGTTTACATATCCTATTCATCATGTCCATAAATGCAGCTGGGGCATTGGTTAAACCAAATGGCATGACGGTAAATTCATAATGACCGTATCTCGTTCTGAAAGCAGTTTTAGGAATATCCTCTTCCTATACTTTCAGTTGATGATATCCTGAGCGTAAATCGATCTTAGAAAAGAATCGAACTCCTTGAAGTTGATTAAACAGATCATCGATTCTCGGTAATGGGTACCGATTCTTAATCGTGACTTTGTTCAAATCTCGGTAATCAATGCACATACGCATCGATCCGTCTTTCTTTTTAACAAACAACACCGGTGCTCCCCACGGTGATGAACTTGGTTGTATAAAACCTCTGTCAAGAAGTTCGTCCAATTGGTTCTTCAGTACTTGCATCTCCGTTGGTGGTAATCGATATGGTGCTTTGGCAATCGGTGCTGTCCCTGGTATTAGGTGAATTCTAAATTCAACCTCTCTATCAGGCGGTAATCCAGGTAACGCTTCTGGAAAAATGTCTGAGAATTTAGATATTATGAGAATATCTTTTAATTCTTTTCCTTTAGCATTAATGATTAAAGAAATCATATATACTACTCCTCCTTTCCTTTCATAACTTGCAGCTTTCATCACAGAGATGAACTTCGCTGATTTGGTAGGCTTATCTCCTTTAATTGTGATCTTTTCACCATTTGGTGTACTTACTTGTACTGTCTTTTGATCACATAGAATACTAGCACGATTGGCTACCAACCAATTCATTCCTAATACAACATCGAATCCAACTAGATTCATTGGATAAAGATTAGCAAAGAAATGATGGTTTAGGATTTCTATTCTTGCTCTCTGCAAGATTTCACTTATCTTAATGGATTCTCCGTTTGCCGTCTCTACCAGACAATCTTGTTGAAGTTTGGCTAAAGGTTGATCAAGAAGTTTGTAGAAAGAAGTATTGATAAAACTTTGGTTTGCACCAGAGTCAAACAATACTTTGGCGAAAATATTATTAACTAAGAACGTACCAGCAATCACATCTGGAATCGTCTTGGCTTCCTCAGCCGCCAGAACAAAGGCTCTGGCATTTTTCTTAGGTGCTTCAGTTGTCTTAGTTTTATTGGTTGTGGCTAGAGCTAGTTTCGGACAGTTCGGTTTGATGTGACCAATTTCTCCACAATTGTAGCATATCATATTGTTAGGTTTCAATCGACATTCTTCTTCCTTATGTCCTGGCTTCTTGCAAAAATTGCAAAATCTTACACATTTTCCATAATGCTTCTTTTTACAAGTCTTGCAGTAGGGTGCAGAAGAAGAACATGTACCCCTTCCACGATACTGAAATTCTTGGGTAAGTTTCTGAGCTAGGTTCTTCTTCTGGTTTTCTTCTTGTGTACGTACTAATTCATTAGTCAAAGTATTGGCTAGTTCTACTGCTTCTTCTATGGTTTGTGGTCTAGCTGCCTTGACTACGTGTCTAATCTCACTAATTAATCCCCAAATATAATGAGAGATTAACACTAGTTCAGGTGAGGCTAAGGTAGGTACTATCCTAGCATATTCGAAGAATATGGTAGTGTAACCTTTGCAGTCTATTCCAGTCATTCTAAGATTTAGGAACTTATTGGCGATTTGTTCCTTTTCATTGGAGGATAGAATTTTCTTTCAACCATTTCCTTAAAGTTGATCCATTCCATTTTATAAACTCTGTCACTTCCCCTAGACTGGAGAATAGAATTCCACCATTCTAAGGCTGCATTTTTGAAAAGATTAGAAGCAAACATAATCTTGTCTTCGTCTGCGCATTTACTTATTTTTATGACTGCTTCTGTCTTTTCTATTCAGCGTAAAGTTGCAATGGCTCCTTCATTACCTGAGAATTCTATTGGTTTACAGGCCAAGAATTCTTTATAAGAACAACCGTAAAAAGTGGTTGTTCTTCTTTTAGGAAATGGAGCTTGAATTAAAGGTCCATTATCGTTCACACTATGACTTAGTTTAGTGTGTTGACGTTTACTTCCATTTGCAGATTTATTATTTTCTGCTTCTTTAACAGATTTGATAATATAGGGCATAGCATCTATAATTCCTTGTGCTACTATGCGTTGAATGGCACTGTTATCTATTTGGTTTCCGTTATTCTCATTATTCTGATTTTCCTGATTTACTTCGTTCGACATCTGAATTGTGAACATTTATCAGGTATTAATTATCACAGAATAAAATTTAGTACAGATATTTATGCACAATTACGTAAATAGATTGATCAAAACCGTCGAACATTGCGACTTTTACTCTTTTTTCATATATATGCATCTATTACAAACTATAACTGAAAAATCAAATATATATGCATCCGTATCTATTTTAGTCTACCTATAGATTATTATTATTATTATTATTATTATTATTATTATCAAAATAAAGAATGATACATATATCTAAGTATTTTCTAAGTTCCGTTCATCCAGTACTGCATTTCATTCTCATCGTATTTCCAAACTAGTTTCTCCCTTATCTGTCGGATTCTATTCCCCTCATTCACTAAATCTTCTCCATACTGATGGAGTTCCTGCACCTGTTTTCGACTCATTGGCAGATCTAATGGTTCAGGTTGAGGTACGGGTTCCTCGTAAGGGTCTGCACTATTCATTTCAAAAAATGTCCTATCATCATCCCTCCATGGATCACATTCTAAAGGCTGTGGTTCTTCGGAAGGATATATGACCGAGTATGACCTATTGTCGTCGAACCATGGATTATATTCTAAAGGGCGTGGAGTTGGGATTCTAGGTAACTCGTTGGGGTCAAATGTCGGTATCGGAAATTGGTTTTCTTGATTGGGTTCTAGCATTAGTTGATCTGGAAATAAAGGTAACAGTGGCGGTTCAGCTATTTGGTTAGAGTCTACTGCTGTGGTAGCTAACATATGGAAGTTGGCTAACTGTCTATCTAGTTCCTCTTCCCATGGTGGTCTATTGCATGTTTCCTGAGTTTGTGTCTTGGCTTCCTTATTAGTTCTGGCTATCGCTCTCTGCTGTTGTAACTTTTTCATTCTCTTTCTTCTCTCGTGTGCTCCTCTACTAAACCAACCTCTTTTCTTAGTAGTAAAGGGTTCCTCGGACTGTGCCTTCAATATAAATATCCCTTCCTCAGTATCAGCTGAGTATCCTGAGGGATCTGGCTAAGACGATGTCCCCTTATCTTTTGGTGAACTATCTATATGACGATAACTGTTCGAAGTTCCTTGCTCACTCATACTGTAATCTAACAAATAGTCAAATAACACAAAACACATAATCACATAATTTATTTCCTAACACAGAAGTTGAAATCTAAGTGTCAGCAGAACACTTCTTTGGCTTAAACCAGTGGCTGTAGCTCTGATACCACTCTCTGTCGCAACCCCCGACCCCTACCCCGGGAGCGGGCGCCGGGAGATCCAGATGGATGGTATCGGTGTTTATTAATTTAGCAGCGGAAAACTTTCATTAGGACCGTAGTTAGGAAATATATTTGTATCAGAGTAAACCACCAAACTTTTTATAATAATAATAAATCTTTTGGGATAAAACCCAAGTTCATTTGACAGTACATTTTGTAGGGGATAAACCCTATTTATTGAAAATAAAACTTCTTCTTTAATTAGGTAACTTTTATAGCAACTTTTCTAAGCCTTCAGTGCTCTCCAGCTAGCTTCTATTGGCTTTCATATTTTGTTACCTGAAACACGTTTTAAAACATTTTATCTGCAAGAAATACTGGCGAGTGCATCTCAGTTTAATCAAAACAGTTTTATCACTTTTACAGAATTGAGGGCCTCCGCAATTACATTTTCTTATATCTATCCAATTACCCCTTTTTCCTGGCATTGTATCCCCTGACTGGTTGGTCATGCTACTATTCCAATAGTAACGAATTTCAAGTAATGTATACAAAA
The DNA here is from genome assembly GCA_030545235.1 of Helianthus tuberosus. Taxonomy (NCBI): domain Eukaryota; kingdom Viridiplantae; phylum Streptophyta; class Magnoliopsida; order Asterales; family Asteraceae; genus Helianthus; species Helianthus tuberosus. Next base: position 20,585 of record JARYGA010012409.1, on the reverse strand, counting down.
CCCCAACCTACTGGTAGTAATGGTAGAATCACAAATACTCAATTTACTGTCCAAGTGTTTATTTAAAACATTTGAGGTTTGATAAAACGTTTAGACTCACAAGATAATTTATGAAAATGTGACAAAAAGAAGATGTAATCATATTGTTTACTTAGGTAATACTAAGGCTTCCTGTCGATTCTTCTGGTTATTATCTATTAAAATTAAACAATGCACATGTGTTAGTAAAATAACCCAAATCACATTAACCGTACAACTCGAGACAAAATTCCAATGACTGAGTCAGACAGAGCCTTGACATGCATTACGGAATCCTAAATCAATCGAGTGTAACACGAGACAGAACTCCAACGACTGAGTAGGGCAGAGCTCTGACATGTGTTACGTAGCCCTAAATCGATCGTGTAGGGTAACAGCAGGGTTATAATACTTACAACGATGCAGAGCTTCGCTTTATAGTGGGTATTATGCCCGAGTATTATAATTGCTATTCAGAAATTTAGAGAGAATTCTGAGAAATGAACGGTTTGAAATGAAGCTCTGAACTCCTATTTATAGTGCTGATTCGGCACCTTGTCGCGCCCCGCGAAGACCCAGGCTAAGCCTGTTGCATCCCGCGAGAGCATTAAGGGCGGCGGTAGCTTTGACTAGTCAGCAGACCTGCCTTGCCACGTGGCGACACGTGGCGGCTTTGTTTGTCCGGCAAGTCACAAGTCCTCGCGGCCCGCGAAGGATCTTCCTTCGTCTGTTGCGGCCCGCAAGCGACTCCTGAATTTTGTTTTCTTTGATTTTTCTAAGTGTAGAGATATTTCGGGCTCGTTTCTCGCGTACGGGGAACGTAAGGAACGTTTTTGGGTCACTTTAAGGTTTCTAGGATGTATTTAGGAGGGTTGTTATAATAGTGTACTTTTGCTAACTTGCGCTCTAACTATTTTTTGTAAGACCTAAATAAAATAGGATAGTGTATTATGGATATTAAGAGGTAATGGTAGTGTATTATGGATAGTAGGAGGTAATGGTAGTGTATTATAGTTGGTATGATAGATGAAAAGTAAAGTGTATTCAAAGTAGTGTACCAAAAACACGTCATATCATGTTCATACATATAGATGCACAAGTGAAAATGAAAGTGCAATTGTCTATTACTAGTAACGTATTACGAAATTTGTCAAAGAAATGATACATATGCACATGTGCATGGAGGGTTGTTATAACAGTGTACTTCTGCTAACTTGCGCTCTAACTATTTTAATGTAAGCCCTAAATAAAATAGGATAGTGCATTATGGATAGTAAGAGGTAATGGTAGTGTATTATGGATAGTAGGAGGTAATGGTAGTGTATTATGGATGGTATGATAGATGAAAAGTAAAGTGTATTCAAAGTAGTGTACCAAAAACACGTTATATCATGTTCATACATATAGATGCACATGTGCATTTCTAATATTGGTAATCTAAAAAATATTGTATTACGGATGGTAGTGAAAATGAAAGTGCAATTGTCTATTACTAGTAACATATTACGGAATTTGTCAAAGAAATGATACATATGCACATGTGCATCTGTAATTGTTATTCGAATTTTTTTTAGAAACGAAAAGTAGCCATTCTTATTTAAAAATAAAAAAAATTGTGTGTTTTTTAGGTATTTTTTTGTTGTGTTCACATTGGTTCTCGCGGTTCTCGCAATAAAGGGTGGTTCCTAACCGATCCTTATCCTATATATATATATAGGGTCTGGATTTAGAGAAAACGCAAAAGTGTGAGAACGGTGAGAACGCTTATTGATCGTCCGATCAAAACAATCTATGGACTAGATTGGCGCGGTGGCATTTTAGTAAATAACACCAATTTTATTATGTGGACGCGCGTCATTAAGGGTAAAAAGGTAAAAAAACCATTACTCACATAAAACGCCATTGAAAAATAAAACGCCAAATAAATACAAAACGTCAATTTTATCACTGCGTACTTTTTTCTGTGTTTTTATTTAAGCTCTCTGGCTATAAAAACGCCATAAAATATGAAACGTCATTATATATAACGCCAAAGCTTACATCCGGATAAATGTTAATTACATTTTTTGTTATAAAAATAACGTCCTGCCTAAACTACGCGCCAAAAAAATTCTATAAATAGAAACGCCTCAACACCTTCCGTTTATCACACCAAAAAAACACACAGTGGTTGCTAAAAAAATTTACAACTCAATGTAAAACGCCAAAAATACAACGACAACAAACATCTTTTCTTTGATCCTCAGTAATGTTCTGCATGAAGCTATTGAAAAAAGAGGGACTGATGACACCCATATGTCATACTGTCATCTTTGTTTCTGAAGAAGGTTTGGATGATAAGAAGAGACATATACCAGTATAAATGCTACTTTGGCCTCAATGAATATAATGAAGACCACAGGCAGATAGCATCCACCCATAGGGGGTCGCTCTATGTCTCCAACATCCACAAAGACACTTCAACACATGAACAAAGAAAATAAACAACGCCAAACCCAAAACGCCATTTATTTGTCACGTTTCTTGTAGTTTCAAAAGAAAAAAGAGACTGATGACACTAAAGATTTAAAATCATAAATTCCTTCTCCTTTGTTTTTTTTTTTTTTTAATTTTCTTTATCTATTGTTTGTTTTGTAATGTCAAGTTAATAAACAACAAAATAATATTAATGCTATAATGAAAAATATAATAAAACACCAAAAGTAGCAAATACGTGTAAAACGCCATAATGCCATAAAAACGCCCCCAAAAAACTAACAAACTATAATAAAATTAATTTGAACAACTAATATTATAAAAAAACGTGAAACAATGTGCAAAGAATATAAAACAAAAGAAGTCCAATAGTTATCTAACCGTCATTGGAAAACAAAACGCCATAATTACAGCCGTCAAAAGATTTGACGTGTTACACCATTAAAACAGTTGAGTCTGAAAATAAAACACGGTAAACTGTAAAAAAAACAGTAAAATGAAACGACGGAAAACATAATTACTAACATTTATTAAATTAAATTTATTTATAGTTTTCAAAACGCCATAATTACCTGACATACGCGGGAAAAAAAGTCAATATAAAAGAAGACCATCAGAACCCAAGCTCAAACACGCCAAAAAGACTAAAACGTCACATATTCTCCAAAACGCCAAAAAAATTAAAAAATGGCTAAGGTTATTGCATGGAGGTTTGAAAGGAAAGAAAAACGATTCATCATAAAGTTCTCTAACAGGAGAAGGGTAAACGTAAGAACAATAAAAGCCATGATGGGAATGAATGAAAATGTTCAGAAGGATATCCTGGCCCTTGGGGTTCCAAGAGATAACGATTGTGAAAGAACCAGAACTGTAATAAAAAGACTGGAGAGAAAGTTTCCAGCAGAAGATGATGAAGATGATGATGATGTTGACGATACTCCTATACCAAAACTTAGCAGTTGGGTATTGCATGAGGAAGAAGGAACACTTGAAGTAACTTATAAAAATGGGGTGCAATATTCAAGACCAATGGAAGAAATGTTGAAGACAGGGTTGCTATCAATCATTGAACAACTCTGTGATTTACCACCTTCAAACGATCCAAAATCCAAGGATACAGTGATATTCAAGAATAGGTTGCAGCAAAGAAGAGACGAGCTAATGGCGTTATACGCAAAAATGAAATTTGATGATGAATAATCTGAAGAAAGTGAAGAACAAAGCGATGGGTACATCTCTTATGTAATCCCACCTACGGAAGACTATTAGTTTAATTTGATTTTCGTGTTATTGTAGTTTTATAAAATATTAATATATGGTAATGAATTATTAACAAAAAGATACAAAACGCCAAAAAATGACATGGAAAAAGCCATAACGCCAAAAGATTAACTATGTGACAAAAAATAATTAATTCAACGAGAAGAAATCTGAGAAAAAACAGTAAAATGCCAAATAATTAATAAATCTACATAACGCCAAAATTATCTTGCACACAAAAAATAAAGAAGCATGTCAAACGCGAAAATCGTGAAAGGAGAAGAATACTAAAAAGACAAAAAACCCCCTCGGACCTTGATCATGCCCCGCGCCACGTGTTCGGCCAGGATGCGTTCTCACCGTTCTCACACTTTTTGTCGTTTTCTCCTGATCCCGTTCCAATATATATATATAGAGGAAGGTTAACATACATTATGGCTTAACGTACATCACGTACGACAGGTAATTACGCACGTTCATTTTAAAATCACGCATGTTATAACTCAAAAATCCAAAATCACGCATGTTGAAACACAATAATCACGCATATTGAAAACATTAATCACACATGTTATATAACAAATCAAGCGCGTTGTTGTACGTGAAGTACGTTAAGCCGTAATGTACGATATACTTTCTCTCTCTCTCTCTCTCTATATATATATATATATAGAAAGTGTATTGTACAAAATGGCTTAACATACACTATGTACGCGATGTGAAATCGCATTTTATAAAATAACATGGATGAAATCGCATGTTATAATTTTGATGAAATCGCATGTTGGTTTTTTATAACAATTTCGCATGTGATAATTTTGATAAAATTGCATATTGGTTTTTTGTAACAATTTCGCATGTGGTAATTTTGATGAAATCGCATGTTAAAAAACCAACATGCGAAACTTGTAACGCCCCAAAATCTGAATGTTAATAGTTGTCGGGTGTTCCTATATGACACGTCACGAAATAAATAACTAGACTATTTAACCTAGTTAAGGGTAGGGTCAAAAGTATTAAATGATGAAGGTAGTGTCGGTTATGTTTTAAAAGTAAACTCGAGGGGTTAAAAGTGGATAAGATGAAAGATGATTTACTAATAAAAGAAATTAACACTCAAAATAAACACACACATCGTGTGTGTTCGAGAAGGAGCCAGGAGCTCCATGAGAGCTCCACAAACCCTAATCATGAAGATCACAAAATCGGAAGGCAAGATGAAGCCTAAATTCATAACCGAGCACGGATTAATGATCACCATCACGAGGGGATCATAAGGTATGTCTTAAATCCAAGATTGGTGATCATGGGTGAAGTGGGTTATGTTCTAATCTGTGAGTTAATACGAAATTGATCATGTCTAAGGGTTAGAATCATCGTATAGAACATGGGTTATGTATGGTTTGTGTTAATTTGATGATTAGAGATGAAACCCGTTAGTTGGGTGAAGATGATGACTAGAATCACCACCTATGTCGAAGTCTTGTTGAAAGATTGATGTATTATTGTGGGCGTGATGGATTCTTGTTAGTTAAATTGGAAGAAATGTGGTGATGAGATGTTTGATGCTTATGTGTGAATAATATATGTTGATTAGAAGTAGGATTTGTCGAGTTATGTATGAGTTTAGAAGATTTATGCATGAATTAGTTGTACGTTATGCTTAAAAGATGGTACACACATCAAGCGTATGACAAAATGTATATAGTATTGTCCGTATGGTCAATTATGATGTTACGAGTATATGATGATAAGTCGATAGTTAAATATGGTTAATAGTTGACTTCTGAAAGTCAACTAAGTATAAGTAACATGATTTGACTCGTTGTCGTAAGGGTAGGATTGTAGGAAGTCGTATGGTACATGTTATGTTGTTATGCGTTATCCGTGATTATATGATGAATTACATGAATTAAATGTGAAATATGTGGTTGATATGATCGACAACGTGTACAATTGTGTATACTAACGAGAATGTGATGGGTGACATGAAAGTATAGGAATCATGTCAAGACGGATTCAAGCGTGAAAGGCTAACGGATCAAGAGGTGGCAAAGGATCGGATACGAGCACGGACGCATAAGGTAAGTGATTTCTGTAATCACTTCTTAGTTCGATTAAGTATACGGTGTTTTATTTAACTAAACATGATGTTGGAGGTCAAATATGTGACGTAGCCTTTCGTCATAGATGATGGGATTAAAGTTGACCAAAATGCCCTTGATGAGTATTTTAGGAAAACGATCTTAAAAGTAGTTTAGAAAACAAGTTATTCGATTAGTGTAATGTTTTAGTCAAGTATGAAATGGAGGAGTAGGGTTTTGTGAGTTAGAAACGTTTTAATGCGCAATTACCCTTAACGGGTCAAAATAAGCTTATGAGCGCAAACGGGTGAAATAAGATGTAAAGTGTCCGGGAATGAATCTTTTATGACAAAAGTCCTTGATATTATCAATTCATATAAGGTTAAGGTCAAATAAACAAGTTATGTGGTAGAATTATGAACGGGTCAATTATTGGTAAAAAGGGTAGTAAGCCGAAGACTTAAAATCTGGAATTGTGTTAATCCGGATGTCGGATCTTAACACCATAAGATGGGAAATTAAATTACGGACGCGTAGGAAAAAGAATCGGGTAAAACGGACCAATAACGAAGAAGTTATGACCGTTTCCGTGAAACGCGGACGTGCTGAAAATCTGCAGCACAGCAGCAACAACTGTCTGTCTTTTTGGGCGCGTCGCGTAGCGCGACGGCCTGTCGCGTCGCGCGACGGGTGATGTTTCTCCAAAAATTGTTTTCAGGTCTCGTTTTGGCTTGGGAACTCGTATAAACGCGTTTTAAGTTGCGTACGACTATTTTAACTTATGTTTTATGACCATTAGGGTAAGCGCACATGTAGATAGGTATGTATGCATGTTTGTATATCTCTATATCCGTAGGTAGAAATGTATGAAAGCATGTATGTACCTACATGAGTATGTTTATAAGTATGTGATCAAGAATAAGCGAATGTGTGATGGTATGTATGAGAGTAGGCATGTATGAGTTTGGTTTGATGCACGTAGGGTTGTATGTATGTAAAGATGTATAATGTCATGTGTGTATTATTATGATGTTGGTATGTGTACATATAAATACGTATATAATGATGTAGATGTGTGTATATGTAAGTATGCATGTAGATTAGCATGTATGTGTGTGAGTACGTATGTAAGCAGGTGTGTATGCATGTGTGTGTATGTATATATAGAGATATTATGTATGAAGTAGGGTATGTACGTAAGTCTTTCGGTATGGTTATGTGTTTATGTTGTTTATTCGTGTACCTGGAGTTATACGTGAAATGCAGGAATAGTAAAGAAGCCTCATCACGGATGGTATGACAGGAACGAAAAGCGGAGATGTAAAGAGTTAACGAAACGAGAAGTAAACGTGAACAAACTTTGTATGTTTATAATGCGTACTAATGTTGTGAAGTTTATGTGATGAACGCAGGTAGTTCCAGTCATGAGGATATTCAAGGTTTGGAGATCGAGGATCGAGTCACAAGATAGATTGTACGGGAGTGTTGAGTACGTAATTGAGTGAAGCTAGTTTATGGTTTCTTTTGGAAATGAGTATAATAAATGTATTTATTGTGAAAGAATATATCTTAAAAATAAATTTAAGTGCGTCAAGGTGTTTGTAACGAAAGAAATTTTTTTATGGTACGTTTTTCCGCTGCGACTTTAGTCATAACGAAATTAGGGTCTTACAAGTTGGTATCGGAGCCCTGGTTTGAGGGAATCAAGTACGAGAAGGTAAGTACTTGAACTCAAACTTGTGTGCTCTTGAGATAAGAAACCCGTACAATCTAAGACTCGATCAAGATCCAAAGGTAAAAGCTAATGTAAGTATGTACTTATGTATACGTATTAAGAAACTGATGGTTGGGTATGTGCAAGGTAAGCATAAGTGTTTGAAGAGGATGATCTGTGAATGCAGTCTAGGATGAAGACTAAGGCATGCAAAGAGGTAATAAGCCAAATTTGAATCCAGGTACGTAAAATTCAATATGGGGTTATATGTAACAGAAAAATTTATTAAGAGAAGGAAAATGTTAAAGGAAGGATAATGATAGTATAGCAATGAAGTACTGGAAGGGATACACGCGCCGAAACCTAAGACTCCGGACATAAGGTGACAATTACATGAAGGCACGAAACTACTACGTGGATTGTGTACCTGGCCAGTACACGAGAAGCGTATGACGTTCGTGAGATCATGATAATTGTTACAGGTATGTCCGGTAGAGTTGGGTAGCAGGCGGGCGTGTGGGTGAAATGAGAGGTAAGACTCTCGGGAAATGGAGAGTACTAAGGAAGAATGAAAAACATGCCTGATAAGAATGAAGAATGTTGAATCTGTAATTAAGTACGGATCAACGAGATATGAATAATATGTCTGAATCCGTAAGACGGATTCAGGGAATGAAAGGTATGAATGTAATGTTTGAATCCGTAAGACGGATTCAAGGATGAAAGGCATGGATGATATGTTTGAATCCGTAAGACGGATTCAAGGATGAAAGGCATGGATGATATGTTTGAATCCGTAAGACGGATTCAAGGATGGGAGGCATGGGTAATACGTTTGAATCCGCGAGAAGGATTCAAAACACAGAAGTAATGAAAGGCATGAATGTAATGTTTGAATCCGTAAGGCGGATTCAATGAATGAAAAAGCATGAATGATGCATCTGAATCCGTGAGACGGATTTCGCAATATAGAAAAGATGAAATTTATCCGTCTAAGAAGATGTCGACAGTTTGACCACGATTGAGTTGAACGGGTCATAGAAATAGGTACAAAGTAAAAGATGATAGTATAATAGACGAAGTTTCGTATAAGTTACGTGTTAGATGTGTTAGTAATTGACTCTTAGAAGTCAGAATGATGACGGGCTGTGACCCGGACAATACCTCGAGTATGGGCGGGAATGGTAAGCTTAGTAAGAAATATTGAACGAGGTAATAAGGTCTTTGCAAGTAAGCATGAATAGGAGGAAGTACAAGCGTGTACTTCAGTTGGCGAAATGATTAATGGAATGAAAGGATTGCATGTAAGAAATAGAATGAGTGGTACGTTATAGTAGAACTATTGATGTGATGAAACCAATCGTATTGGTGAAAGGACGTGCACGAGCGGAAGCTCATTACACGAATGAATGAAACCTGGCCTGTTACGGCTAGTACTCAAGGAGAAGATGATCGGTCTGGGTTACGGATCGTTGGGTTGTGAAATGAAAAGAGGTTAGTAAAATGTTTAATTCATGTTGGATAGATATGAACTAGTATGACACATGTATATATTTAAACTAAGTAATGCAGGAAGTGAAGGAAATAGTAATGTGAAATGAACGAAATGAATTAAAGGTAACGTAAAGGTACGCAAGGTACAAGTAACTGTAGAAAACGTAGAATAAGAGTAACGTTAGAGTTAAACACATAGGTGTGAATAAGAAAGGGTAGTTTTGTTATGATATCAAAGCAAGAGTTGACTAGTATACAGTGCTTATAGAGTATGTAGAGAGTGAGATTCTATAGATGAGATGGAGATATTAGACCCATTAAGAACGAATCGTATTAAAGGTTGGAAGAGTATGCGTATTGACCCGTTATTGACAGGTCAAGGAAATGAACATGAAAGTGATAAATGAAAGAATGATCAGGAAAGTATGGACTTGTTTGGAAAAAGTCAATTGTCTGAATAGTTTATGAATCGAGAATGTATAGTTACCCATTATTATGATGTATTAGTTAGAGTTAATCATATCTGTGTATGTACAAATTTCGATGCGAGATTGTATAGTCAATGAAAACATTATGAATGATGAAATAAACAAATGGGAATGTTAGTAATGGGATGTTGGAATGGTTTCAAGTAAATAAAAAGATATATAATGTATATGACATACGAGTATTAGAATGAAGAATGAGCAATTAGCTATGAAGGCCGTTAGGGATTAGCGTTATTAGTGAAAGCGACCCTAATAAGAACTCCGGAACGGGTTCTTTAAGAAAGAAGATAGTTGTTGTGATGGGCTAGCAATAGTGTCGATGGGACGTAGAGAAGATTTTATTAGTGTTAAGTAGAGGTAAGAAAGGTTTCGGGGACGAAACCTCATTTAAGGGTGGTAGACTTGTAACGCCCCAAAATCTGAATGTTAATATTTTTCGGGTGTTCCTATATGACACGTCACGAAATAAATAACTAGACTATTTAACCTAGTTAAGGGTAGGGTCAAAAGTATTAAATGATGAAGGTAGTGTCGGTTATGTTTTAAAAGTAAACTCGAGGGGTTAAAAGTGGATAAGATGAAAGATGATTTACTAATAAAAGAAATTAACACTCAAAATAAACACACACATCGTGTGTGTTCGAGAAGGAGCCAGGAGCTCCATGAGAGCTCCACAAACCCTAATCATGAAGATCACAAAATCGGAAGGCAAGATGAAGCCTAAATTCATAACCGAGCACGGATTAATGATCACCATCACGAGGGGATCATAAGGTATGTCTTAAATCCAAGATTGGTGATCATGGGTGAAGTGGGTTATGTTCTAATCTGTGAGTTAATACGAAATTGATCATGTCTAAGGGTTAGAATCATCGTATAGAACATGGGTTATGTATGGTTTGTGTTAATTTGATTATTAGAGATGAAACCCGTTAGTTGGGTGAAGATGATGACTAGAATCACCACCTATGTCGAAGTCTTGTTGAAAGATTGATGTATTATTGTGGGCGTGATGGATTCTTGTTAGTTAAATTGGAAGAAATGTGGTGATGAGATGTTTGATGCTTATGTGTGAATAATATATGTTGATTAGAAGTAGGATTTGTCGAGTTATGTATGAGTTTAGAAGATTTATGCATGAATTAGTTGTACGTTATGCTTAAAAGATGGTACACACATCAAGCGTATGACAAAATGTATATAGTATTGTCCGTATGGTCAATTATGATGTTACGAGTATATGATGAAAAGTCGATAGTTAAATATGGTTAATAGTTGACTTCTAAAAGTCAACTAAGTATAAGTAACATGATTTTACTCGTTGTCGTAAGGGTAGGATTGTAGGAAGTCGTATGGTACATGTTATGTTGTTATGCGTTATCCGTGATTATATGATGAATTACATGAATTAAATGTGAAATATGTGGTTGATATGATCGACAACGTGTACAATTGTGTATACTAACGAGAATGTGATGGGTGACATGAAAGTATAGGAATCATGTCAAGACGGATTCAAGCGTGAAAGGCTAACGGATCAAGAGGTGGCAAAGGATCGGATACGAGCACGGACGCATAAGGTAAGTGATTTCTGTAATCACTTCTTAGTTCGATTAAGTATACGGTGTTTTATTTAACTAAACATGATGTTGGAGGTCAAATATGTGACGTAGCCTTTCGTCATAGATGATGGGATTAAAGTTGACCAAAATGCCCTTGATGGGTATTTTGGGAAAACGATCTTAAAAGTAGTTTAGAAAACAAGTTATTCGATTAGTGTAATGTTTTGGTCAAGTATGAAAGGGAGGAGTAGGGTTTTGTGAGTTAGAAACGTTTTAATGCGCAATTACCCTTAACGGGTCAAAATAAGCTTATGAGCGCAAACGGGTGAAATAAGATGTAAAGTGTCCGGGAATGAATCTTTTATGACAAAAGTCCTTGATATTATCAATTCATATAAGGTTAAGGTCAAATAAACAAGTTATGTGGTAGAATTATGAACGGGTCAATTATTGGTAAAAAGGGTAGTAAGCCGAAGACTTAAAATCTGGAATTGTGTTAATCCGGATGTCGGATCTTAACACCATAAGATGGGAAATTAAATTACGGACGCGTAGGAAAAAGAATCGGGTAAAACGGACCAATAACGAAGAAGTTATGACCGTTTCCGTGAAACGCGGACGTGCTGAAAATCTGCAGCACAGCAGCAACAACTGTCTGTCTTTTAGGGGGCGTCGCGTAGCGCGACGGCCCGTCGCGTCGCGCGACGGGTGATGTTTCTCCGAAAATTGTTTTCAAGTCTCGTTTTGGCTTGGGAACTCGTATAAACGCGTTTTAAGTTGCGTACGACTATTTTAACTTATGTTTTATGACCATTAGGGTAAGCGCACATGTAGATAGGTATGTATGCATATTTGTATATCTCTATATCCGTAGGTAGAAATGTATGAAAGCATGTATGTACCTACATGAGTATGTTTATAAGTATGTGATCAAGAATAAGCGAATGTGTGATGGTATGTATGAGAGTAGGCATGTATGAGTTTGGTTTGATGCACGTAGGGTTGTATGTATGTAAAGATGTATAATGTCATGTGTGTATTATTATGATGTTGGTATGTGTGCATATAAATACGTATATAATGATGTAGATGTGTGTATATGTAAGTATGCGTGTAGATTAGCATGTATGTGTGTGAGTACGTATGTAAGCAGGTGTGTATGCATGTGTGTGTATGTATATATAGAGATATTATGTATGAAGTAGGGTATGTACGTAAGTCTTTCGGTATGGTTATGTGTTTATGTTGTTTATTCGTGTACCTGGAGTTATACGTGAAATGCAGGAATAGTAAAGAAGCCTCATCACGGATGGTATGACAGGAACGAAAAGCGGAGATGTAAAGAGTTAACGAAACGAGAAGTAAACGTGAACAAACTTTGTATGTTTATAATGCGTACTAATGTTGTGAAGTTTATGTGATGAACGCAGGTAGTTCCAGTCATGAGGATATTCAAGGTTTGGAGATCGAGGATCGAGTCACAAGATAGATTATACGGGAGTGTTGAGTACGTAATTGAGTGAAGCTAGTTTATGGTTTCTTTTGGAAATGAGTATAATAAATGTATTTATTGTGAAAGAATAAATCTTAAAAATAAATTTAAGTGCGTCAAGGTGTTTGTAACGAAAGAAATTTTTTTATGGTACGTTTTTCCGCTGCGACTTTAGTCATAACTAAATTAGGGTCTTACAAAACTGTTACAAAAAACCAACATGCGATAATGTGGGATGAAGATCTGACGGCTGAGATGATCGCGTACGTATTGTACGATAAGGGCATTTGTACGTTAACCTAACCCTATATATATATATAATTATTTAATTAAATTGTAAGGCCTCAAAATTATCTTTTATTTTTAATTTATAAGTTGAAGTTGAAATTTTTATTTTGAACTGAGGGCAAAAACGTAATTTAAACTGAGGGCGAAACTGTAATTTTAAACTACGGAAAAAATCATAAATTGGTTGGACCAACAGGGAAGTGTCAGGCAAGGTGCCAGACACTATTCCCCCAACTTGTAAATGTAGTAAATAGCAGAGCCTTTGTAAAAACTTTTTGGCCTAGTGATCAAGGAGGATGTGAGAAGTTTTGGTTCTTTTCGAGGTTCTTGGTTTAAATTCAGGTAAGGAGGATTTTAATACTAACTTGATGATATACTAAGATACTAACCACTAAGCCGGTTAATGACATTCTAACCATGCGACGGTAAAAAAATAAAAAATAAAAGCCTTTTTGTAGATAACTAGTTGATGCCCCGCCCGCGTTGCGGGGCGATAGCCGAATAATTCTCAATCAATTAAAAAAAGACTACTATAATTTTACTAGAAAAAAAAAACAAAAACGATGATAAGACCATAATTTTGGGCTCAGGGCAAAATTTTAATTTTTCAGGACTAATGAGCCGGTGTTAGGGAGCTCATTGACACAAAAAAAAATTAAATCGAGTGAACTAATTAATATAAAAAACCTTTATAGTTTTGCTAAAAAAACTAAAACGATGGGAAAAACGTAATTTTTAACTGAGGGCGAATCATAATTTTAATTCAGGAATAAAATCGTAAATTAAATGAACCGACAGGGGAGTGCCAGGCAGCTGCCGGCATGGCTGTAATTTTACACTGTGGGCAAAATTGTAATTTCACCAGCAAAACAAACAAAAACGATGGACAAAATGTAAATTTAATTTGAGGGCAAAATCGTAACTTGCCTATGAGAAAAAAAAACTAATGGCAAAAATATAAATTTATACGGGTCAAAATCGTAATTTTGAACCGAGGGCAAAATTGGAATTTTTTGCTAGGAGCAAAAGCGTAAACTTATTTTTAAGTGGGGGCAAAAACATAATTTTGAACTGATGGGAAAATCGTAATTTTAAGGGGAAAAAACTAATGGCAAAACTGTAAATTGAACGGGACAAAATTGTAATTTTGAACGGGGGGCTAAATTGAAATATTTAGCTGGGAGCAAAAGCGTAAATTTATTTTTAAGAGGGGGCAAAAACATAATTTTGAACTGATAGCAAAATCGTAATTTTAAAGCGAGATAAAATCGTAAATTTGTTGGGTCAATAGAGGAGTGCCAGGCAGCTGCCTGGCACTATTGCCTTTGCCGCCCATCTAGGCCAATAGACATCAACCACTATTACCCTCGAGGGGTTTGTAGATATTTGAATGAATTCCCTTTTGTGTGTCTATGTCAATCACAAATTAATGTTCTTCACGTTATTCAATTGTATTCAACACGCATTTCAAGTGCCTATGTATTCACACACAAAAAATCAATACACATCACATTTTCAATTTATCAATCAATGAAGGAGTTGTTAAACATTAAATAATAGGTTGTGGTAGAGATATTCAAAAAAAGGTTATCTTTTGTTTTGTTAGAAGTAAAAAAATTAATATTTTTTTTGGAAAACCCTCTGTGCAACGGATACACCATGAAACTTAAACCCTTCCTAATTAATAATATGGAAATAATAATAATGATAGTATAGTTTTCTTTTCTTTTCTTTTTTTTTGGATTTTGTTTGGTTTTTCGCAAGGTCTCGCCGATCTCATAATATTTAAAGTTCTTAAGATAACCCTACACTGTAGCTTTTATATTCACACATAGGTATTTGGGTATGTTCACACAAGAATGTTCAATAAACAACCAATTTTAAGTAAGAAGCGAAAAAATCATATAAACATTTATAACCGTTTCTTTACGTGTTGGGTAAGAATTTTTATTGGCAAGATCAACTCCTTTTATAATTGAGACATTTCTTTTATTTGAACCGGAATTTAAACTCAATAACCTAGCTAGAGCTAAGTATATAAATGTGATGATCGATAGGTGCAAATGAAAATGCAAACTTGACTAAAAGAGATGGCTCGATTAGTTTTCACAGGGAAGGATCATTATATATATATAATAACAATTTAGGTATGGTCTTAAGAACAGTGTACTTCTGTTAACTTGCGCTTCAACTATTTTTTTGTAAGTCGTTGCAAAACATACATGTTGGACCATTTTCCTTGGTGTACATGTGTTGGGCCTATGGTTAGTCCAAATCCTCTATATGGTTATAGTCCAAATCCTCTATGTTGTAAAACTGACTAGCCTGATAATGATTGAAAAAGGATCTAGATCCCTTGCAACCTTTCATCCTAAGGTTTTTTTACTTTCGTTTTTTTACATCCCTGTTCTAATACGTGCAGGGGCGGACCCAAGTTATGGAGTGGGTGGGCGGCCGCACCCCTGGAAAAAAAAAATTTAGTGGTGTTTTTAGCGAAAAATCCAGACCGCACCCCTTGAAAATTTTCGTCCGCACCCCTTGAAAAATTCCGACCGCACCCCTTAGAAAAAAAATGTTAGGAATTTATGTAAAAAATTTGTGAACACGGATTGAAACCCGATCAAATTATGTAAACAAGTTAGCCTACTAACCCCTTTAATAAAACTTAAATTCAATCCATCAAACCCAATAACTTAATACCCATTCAAGCCCAACCCAACTACTACTTTTGTTAAACAAACCAGTCCACGTAATAAAAAAAAAAACCCAAATCGCTGCCACTTGCCAGCGACTCCCGCCCTCCCTCTGCCTCACTTGGCAAAAATGTTTGTTGATTATATGATTGTTGGTTGGCAAATCTTAATTACTAGGGCTTGAAATTCAAAATTTTAAATTGAAAATTACGGAACATGGGCTATGGTTGAACACTTGAAGATCCTTGTTTATTTTGTATGTTATAGGATTAGGAATGAACAATGAGTAGGGAAGTTATGCCGCGATTTCTCAAGAGGAAAGGGGTTGAACCACTTTTTTTCGCCAGATTATTCTAATTAAAGACCAAGGTATGTTATAGATAAGTTTTTTTGTTCTTTTATTGAATGACTAAAAGAAATAAAAGTATGGATGGTTTGAACTTTGATGTTTTTTTGTTTGTTAATGTGATAGGAAGTTAGGAACTAGGGTTTGGTTGTTTGAGAATTGAAATGGACCCGACCCGATCTGATTCGACCCGCCATTAAACTTTGTTTGTTTGTTTTTACTTGTTTTACATGACCCGACCCGATCCGACTCGCTATGAACCGATTTTTTAATATAGCTAGGGGTCTAAAATCTTTAAAAAATTTCCGCACCCCCAGGAAAAAAATCCTGGGTCCACCACTGAATACGTGTATATAAATTTGAGTTCGTCTACGTTTTACGTCAGTTAGTTACTTGGTGTTATAAATTTGTGTTTTTCTTTTACATTTTCCCCGGTTTTGGTCGTTGTTGGCGTGCTATTTGCCACGGTTCTACGCACCCCCATCCCTGGTAACACGGTTTTACGCCTCTCGACCCGCAAAACGGGGCCTTATAACTAGTTAACTATAATTGCACAGAGAAGTAGAGAATGAACAGTACAATTAAACTAACCTTCAGCCGTGGTTGCTTCCATCTTACAAAGGCAACTGCAATCTCCTTAACAGCTTTCTAATTCAAATCACACATATGAGTGAAAGCTGATTTTTTTTTTAGAATCTACTTGCCTGTTGTTGAGGACTGACAGTTCTCCAACTCCAACTTACCACTTTTTTATGATCTGGTTAGTAAAACAGATTTTTAAATTCAAATGAGTTTAAGAAGTCAATCAGTCACTTTTAATTTCCTTATTCAAAATTTTATGGGCTACGAATAGCGAAAAGCTTGCGGGTTGAAGTGAAAGCTGTGAGGAAACGGTCTGCAATAGAATTTGTTACTATATTTTTTATTACTGTTTCTTTTTACTTGCTCTTAGTGGACATTTGATTCGAAGGAATTTAATGGAATTTAAGGCAATAGAAATTTGAATTCCATTTTTTAAGATGTTTGGATCACAGAATTTGATGGAATTGGAAATTCAATTCCAAACTTCATGTGTTTGGTTGACAATAGAAATGGAATTAGACATGACTTCCTTCAAATTCCTTTAGCTAAAGGAATTGAAAATCCTTCCTATATGTCAAGAAATTAAAGTAAATTCATTGGAATCTTCGACCGCTTCGACCCGCACCGTTTCAATTCGTACCGTTCCAATCCGAACCGTTTCGACCAAGGGCGTAGTTTAGTGGGGGGCCGGGGGGCGCCCGACCCCCCGAACTTTTCGCTCAGCAGTGCCCGGTATGTAGTTTTCGTATAGAATTTTTTAGGTATATATGTTTTCGACCCCCCGATTTTATAATTTCTAAGGTATAATTTTAGGTCCGGTGACTTCCGACCTCCGGTCGGAAATCTCAAGCTTCGCCACTGGTTTCGACCCATATTGGTTTCGATCCGAACCTTTTCGACCCGTACAGTTTCGATCCGTACCATTTCGACCGGTATCGTTTCGACCTGTACCGTTTCGACGCGAACGGCTTCGACCCGTACCGTTTCGAATCAAACAATTTCGACCCATACCGTTTCGACCAGTACCGTTTCGACCCGTACCGTTTCGAATTGAACCGTTTCGACCAGTACCGTTTCGAATTGAACCGTTTCGACACGAACCGTTTCGACCAGTACCGTTTCGAATCAAACCGCTTCGACCCGTACCGTTTCGAATCGAACCGTTTCGACCGGTACCGTTTCGACCGGTACCGTTTCAAATCAAACCGCTTCGATCCGTACCGTTTTGACCTGAACTGGTGGTTGTGGGTGCCGGGGTGATGGATTCTAATTAATTTGAAAACCAAACACAACAAAAATGGAATTGTGATTCCAATTCCAACAATTTCCAATTCCAATTGGAATGTTTAAATTCCAAAATCCAATTCCTTCAAATTCTAATTCCTATACAAATTCCAATTCCAAATCATTCCGTCAACCAAACGCCCCCTAAGAATAAGACTATGGATGACTTTCAATCCGCATTAGCACTATTTTTTATAACTGATCTGTTTGACTCGTTTGAGATTAATGACCACCCAAATCAACCCATTCCTTGTTGGTTCAATAAGAGGGTACTGTTTGACTTTTGAAGAAAAAGTACAACTTTTCAACTTCAAACTTGCTACAAATTCCAATTAACAGACGTGTATATATATATGTCAATAACGCGCCTTCTGTGGCTTCTCCAGGCGGGTCCATCTTCTATTTGCAATTCAGCAAACTGGAGGTTAACGGTGTTAATAGAACGTAAGGATTGTATTATTGATTTTTAAATAATGATTACAAGAATGTCATATATATAGAACATAAAGATACTTTATTACCACTAAATATAATGATATATAAAACTAATCTTTAACTTAATTATATGGTCTATCATCCCCCACAAGTTGAGGGCGGGGAACGACCTGCAACTTGGAACTCAGCATTAGAAACCTTTGAGACGGTGGCGGCTAGGTGAAAACGTCGGCTATTTGATCATGTGTGGAGATAAACTTGACCTGAAGTTTTCCCTAAGCAACTTTCTCGCGAACAAAGTGATAATCACACTCAACATGTTTTGTGCGAGCATGGAACACAGGATTAGCGGACAAATACGTGGCACCTAGATTATCACACCAGAGTGTAGGTGTAATCTTAGAGATGATACCGAGTTCATGTAGAAGGACCTCTAGCCATGTTAATTCAGCAACAGTGTCGGCTAGAGCTTTATATTCAGATCCAGTAGAAGAACGTGACACCGTAGGCTGGCTGTCACCGAGGGTGAGAAACTGAGATGTGCTCATAGGAGAAGGAACTGGTTTGCATTCGGATAACCCAGCTTTGTGAATCAAGTCAGAAATGTATTTCCGCTGAGAAAGGATTAATTTGTTGCCATGACGAATAACCTCAATACCCAGAAAATAATGCAAGTCCCCCAGATCTTTTACTGCAAATGATGTGCCTAATGTTGCAATGACATCACTGATAGTTGTTGTTTTGTTCCATCTAACTATAATGTTATCGACATAGACCAAAACGTAGACCAAGGTCCCACGGGCTTTAAGTATAAAAAGTGAAGGATCCGTTTTAGAACTGGTAAAGCTCATATGATATAGGGTGCTGCTAAGACGTTCAAACCATGCTCGTGGTGCCTGTTTCAGGCCATAAAGAGATTTATGCAGCAAGCAAACATGATCAGGGCAAGAATTATCAACGAACCCCTATGGTTGTTGTAGGTAGACAGTTTCCTTTAGGTCACCGTGAAGGAAGGCATTTTGAACGTCTAACTGTATGAGAGACCACTGATTTGTCACAACAAGAGACAAAAGAACTCGTATCATTGTTGCTTTGACAACAGGACTGAAGGTCTCTTGGTAATCAACACCGGGTTTTTGGTTAAAACCTTTGGCAAAGAGTCTTGCTTTGTAACGAGTGACCTTTCCATGTGCATCCTTTTTGATCCTGTACCCCATTTTGAATCAATAACATTAGTATTCGCAACTCGGGGAACAAGAGACCATGTCTCGTTCCGAACAAGAGCATCAAACGCTTCAGCCATGGCCTGGCGCCATTCCGGTGATTTGTTGGCGATAGTAAAATGTAACATCCCGATTTCTCATGAGATTAAAATATATTTGAAATGCTTGTATTAAATCTCTAAAATGAGTTTATATTGGCGAGATAGTAATTTGTAACATCCGGATTTTTCAGAAGGAATAAAATATGTTTTAAACAAACATATACACTCCTTAAAAATGATTTAATGGCGGGTGAAATAGTATTTTGTAAAAATATGATAATACAATTTATTATAAAACGGAGTTAAACGGCCATGAGTGAGAGGTGAATAAAAGATTGAATCTATTATTTATAAGATTATATAACTTTGAGGACTAAACTTGGTAAAACTAATAATTGAGGTAAGAAAATAATAAGTTGCAATGAGAAGGAAATAAAACAAAAAAAAAAAAGTGGAGGTCGAACCTCCTGGTTCAGGTCGCAGGAAGGGGAAAACCCCCTGTATGGGGTCAATTTCTCAAATTGAAGAAGAATTAACGAG
This sequence comes from Helianthus tuberosus, assembly GCA_030545235.1. Classification (NCBI taxonomy): domain Eukaryota; kingdom Viridiplantae; phylum Streptophyta; class Magnoliopsida; order Asterales; family Asteraceae; genus Helianthus; species Helianthus tuberosus. The sequence goes on along the minus strand of JARYGA010012409.1, from coordinate 566 downwards.
ATTGGAGTTTGATTCTATCCTCCTTCTCGATTTCTATGGATAATGGTAAGTAATCGTCTATGTTTTGATAGTAAAAACTCATGGGTTAGGGTTCTTATGTTTTATTGTTGAATAAAACTGAAATTTTATGGTTTTGATGCTTGATTTCTGGATGTAGAAACCCTAATCGATATATTAGAAAGATTAGATGTAGTTTGGAATCATTTATTTATATTGCATGTAAAGATTTAACTACTAAGTTTGGCAAATTAGTAAGGTAGAATCGAAAACATGTATATTTGCTGACATAAATCTGAACAGAACTTGTGAATCTAGAAACAATAGTGATTTCATTTAAAAACATGAAAAATGATACAAGTTGGGAATTACAAAGAAAGTAGACATCCTTATGGGTGAATTGAGGGTGTGGGAGTTCATATGAGTAAAAAAATGGTGAATATTAGCTTATGCCCACAAGGTGTTTGATTAAATGCCTAAACCAAAATAAAAGTAAGATTTTGAAAGATTTGTCATGTTTTCTTGATGTAAATGATTTGCTAATAACAAATTGGTGTTTAGTAAACATA
>JARYGA010012408.1:0-20381 GCA_030545235.1 Helianthus tuberosus | reverse complement strand
TGACGGTTTCTGATATTCTGCCTTGACTCTCGCACAAGTCAAGCATTTGCTAACGTATGTGGCTATGTGGGCCTTCATGCTAGGCCACCAGTATGTAGTCTTAATATCGTGGTACATTTTATCCGAACCAGGGTGTACCGAGTAGCGAGACTTGTGAGCTTCATCCATTACAAGCTCGCGGAAGTTGCCGTACAGTGGGACCCAAATGCGTCCTGTTACGTAGTAAGCACCATCTTCCTTTAGTTCTAAACGTTGCCTTGAGCCACGTAGGGCTTCAACCCTGACATTTTCTGGTTTCAATGCTTCTATCTGAGCATCTCGTATCTGGGAAGGAAGGTTAGACTGTATGGTGAGTTGTAAAGCTCGTACGCGCTTAGGCGCAGTGTCTTTTCGACTGAGGGCGTCAGCCACAACATTGGCTTTGCCTGGGTGGTACCTGATTGAGCATTCGTAGTCATTTAACAGTTCAACCCATCGTCGCTGTCGCATATTCAGTTCCTTCTGTTTGAATATATGTTCGAGGCTTCTGTGATCAGTGTAAATTGCGCACTTGGTACCATACAAGTAGTTCGAGGCTTCTGTGACAGATTGGTATCAGAGCCATCAATCATATCAAACATAGTAATTAAGTGTAAAAGTAGAAAAATGTAATTCATCTTGACATGACTGATGTTCATAACCAAACATTGTTTAAGTAGCGGAAGCATAATAATGAAAACCCAAAGTAAGTTATAAGTTCAAATATCGTCTACGATCCGTATCCCACAACGACCTGCTCCTCCCTGTGCAAGCTCCATATGTACCTAAGGTCCTGCAAGGCATGTAAGAGAGAGTCAACAACTAGTTGAGCGAGTTCACAGTTAATAGTTCAATAATAGTATAGCGTGAGTAGTAGTATGTTCGTTCGTTACAATGTATCGTATTCGTTTCCATCGCGGCCAATGTCCTTGGCAGGTGTGCGAAGATGTTGGGGAAGGTCTTTCCCCAAGTTTTTCTAGACTAGGTTTGTTTGTATCGCGGCCAATGTCCTTGGCAGGTGTGCGAAGATGTTGCAAGTTTAGTTCGCGGCCAATGTCCTTGGCAGGTGTGCGAAGACAGTCATAATATCGCGGCCAATGTCCTTGGCAGGTGTGCGAAGATCGTTCAATAAGTGTTACTAGTCTAGCAGTAGGTTCTGTCATCTATGTATGTACAGTCATTATCAAATCCCCATTCCCCCCTGGGAACCCCATGCCTTGGCTTGTGTGAACTCACCTTGGTTTGCTCGGTATGCTAGGTATGTAAGTGCTCGCAAATAATCAATCACGTCCTAAGGTATGCACGTATACATAATCAGTTTGTGTTTCAGTTGTTCATGTATAAGCATGTAACACGTAATCACAATTATACAAGTCATGTTAATCATATAACAGCAGTTAAATATTCCAGTTAACACTTAACCGAATTAACTCATGTTACATCCCAGCTCGGCGAAACACATATATGGCGAAACACATTATTGACGAAACACCTTCAGTTTCGTCGTGGCCTTGTTCGGCGAAACAGGATTCTGATTCGTCGACAACTCTTGGCGAAACATATTCTGTTTCGCCGAGATTCCTGTTTCGTCGAATGTCTGATTCGTAGACGCAGTTACAGCAGTTACGAAATACACAGAAACCCTAATCATGTTAGCAGCCGACATCAATAACATCGATCATGCAGAATCATTCATTCACAGGATTCATTATCACATAATTCTAACACAAGCATCATAGTGTTTTAACGTCTAGCATGAACCCTAGCTTACGTATACAACATATCGATTACAACATCACATCATCAAACCCTATCAAGATGCTAACTTGCAGTCAGAATCAGATCATAATAACTACATCCAGAACCGAGTATTCAATCATATTAAGTTTCGCATAAAACCGTTTATATCCGACTACAATATTCATATTGAAATCCATATCATCATCATCACAACAAGAACCCTAATATTTAACAGGTATCGATTTCAATATCCAACATCAAAGCAGAATCACATGACACATAGACACATACATGGATGAAAGATCAATCAAGACACATAGATTTACTAACCGAGATGATGGTTTGATCGCACAAGGGTTTCCGGTGGGTTCTAGTTCGCCGTCACAGTGAGAGAGCTCTAGGGTTTCGGTTGTGTTGATAGAAAGTGTAAAATGATGATGTTTTACGTAAAAATACACAGAATAACGTTCTGGGCCCAAGCTGGGCTTCGTGAGTTACTGGGCCGGCGAAACAGACTTCTGTTTCGTCGGAGTGTTCATGGCGAAACAGCCTGTTTCGTCGGAATGGGTTATGGCGAAACAGCCTTGTGTTTCGTCGGGTTCTTAACAGTTTAAGTTTTACAAACAGTACACATGTTATACAATCACACATAACCATGCAAACACACTAGGTTTTATCATAACACAACCATATAGTCAAAGTCAACGTGCATTAAATGCGAATAAAGAATGTCGGAAATTCGAGTTGTCACATCCTTCACGTCACAATCAACACAGGGACGACTATCGCTCAAGTCCTCGCTAGAGTTAGGGGTAACATCGGGAACAACAAAGTTGTTTTTATTTGAATGTGATCCCAACAATTCTTCTTGGGTATCGTCTTGAGATGAATTAATGAAATCCATCTTAAGTTCTTTTAACCAATTAAGAATTAGATCTTCTAATTGAAATAGTTCATCAAGAAGCATTTCTCCTAGAAGGTCCGGTTAAGAGAATTTGAGGGAGAGATAGGGATTATTTTTACTTTCGCTCCTCTTAAGGCTACAGGAAAACAATGGGTCTATATAGTGGAGCTTATAATTTAGAAAATAACATTCTAAATCTTTATGTGGACGACCACATATTTGACACCACGTATCATAAGAGTGTCGAAAGTAAAAAATATCAGTATCACTCATGTTTGTGTTAGAAATTACCAACCGTCGGGATCTTACGGTTCTGTTTTCAGTAACTGAAACTTGGGCACGGGGCGTGTTGAGTGGGCACGGCCCCGTGTTCAGCTTACTGTCTGACTTAAGACAGGATTGCCAGTTCCAAGGATTGGGCACGGGGCGTGTTCAGCGGGCACGACCCGTGCTAAGTTCTGCAGAAATTGAAAAATTAAGAAATTCCTAAAAAAACAGAAAAATAAGAAAAAACGATTAGACCGTTGATTCCTAACTTTCTTAAAAACCTTGTGTCCCCGGCAACGGCGCCAAAAACTTGATGTGTGTGAATGTTGAATGTTTTTATGTATATTTTAACCCCTTTTTACACGTTAGTCAAGTTTTAAATTTATAAAACACGATATTTAACTAACACCAAACACACATATGGGCAAGTGCACCCATCGTGAGCGTAGTATAGTGTTGGCAAGATACCGAGGTCATCCAAGGACACAAGAGCTTTTAATACCGGTTTATCCTCAACGTCTAATCAAATCAAAATGTTAGAAAAAAATGTTTTTAAACTAGAAAAATAAAAACTAACTAAAATGCTGAAAAATAAAATAAAAGTAAAACAGATAGACAAGATGAATCAGTTGGATCCGACTCGTGTTTAGTGTAACCTTTGATTATTTCCGCACTTTTGCACTTTTTAAGAGATTATCTTAGTTATTGTAGTAGGCCCCTCTTTTGATGGTGACGTTACCCTCAACATAGTAGTTTGAGTCAACAAGGATACAATCCTAAAGGGTCGGATTATTGAAAGATAATTAATTAAGTTATTAATGCATATTATGGTAGGCCCCTCTTTTGAATGTGACGTTACCCTCGGCTAAGTAGTCTGAGTCAGCAGGGATACAGTCCTAAGTAGCCGCGTTAAAGTATTAATAGTAGCTTACATATGAGGGGATCAAAGAGTTTGGACCCCCGCCATCCAATACCGGAGGGTATTGAAGGAGGTCCTACTAAATTTGACCCAGGTCCTTGCAGGATCTATACACTGAACAAGGCAAGACTCTTACCAAACCGTTCCCTTAACTCCCGACCAGGTAGCCAACATATCTCCATATAGACCGTGGAGATATGAATGGTGAAAATCTTTTATTTTATATAGACAGTAAAATAATGCCAAGACACCACGGACAAACGATAAAGAAGAATCACCTTCAACATAAGAAACTAGTTATTAAAGTCATTAATACATAACCAAATAAAAAGTGTGAAAAGATTAAAAATAAAAAGTATTACACTAAACACTTGTCTTCACGAAGTGATGTAAGAGACTTAGGCAAACATGGCCTTTGATTATCAAGAACTCTTACGATCAATCTTGGATCCCGAGATGACTCACACACTCTATGATGGAGAATGGATGATGGTGGTGGATGATGGTGATGTGATGGTGGTGGGTGGTGGGTGAAGTGTGAGAGAGGTGGTGTGCCAAGGGATGGTTTGCAAATGAGCCAAGCACCACTATTTATAGCCTGAACAGCAGCTCGGGCACGACCCTGTGTCCATCCTCCTTCTGTTTCTTCATTAATTGCAGTTTGTCTGCATTAGTTGACCAAGCCCCCGTGTCCGCTGGGCATGCCCCCGTGTGCAGAAGCGTATCTATACTATCAAGATTTCCCCAGATTCTGCGAATCTTAGAGTTGACCACGGCCCCGTGTCCGCTGGGCACGCCCCCGTGGTGGGTGATAGAAGCTTCTACAGCTTTGTCTTTTCTGCTGACACTTGGGCATGTCCCCGTGCTCACTGAGCACGGGGCGTGTTCAGCCTTCTGTTCTCTTGTTTTTTCTTGGGAAGATGCTGTCGGGGGGTCGGGCATGCCACGTTTGTTCCTTTTCTTGTATTTATGTTAGATTTAGCTGCTTTTTTGCTTCTTTTGTTCATTTGAGCTCATTTAATCCTGAAAATACAAAAGGAAGAGAAAACACACTTTTTCCAACATTAGTACTAAAAAAGGGTTAGTTTTATGCCACATTTGATGTAATTTATATGTTGCATTTTGCACACATTAATGAACACCTAAACAGTCTCCTAGACCTAGAACAAGTTAACCTCGTCCAGCCTCCGACACTTAGTTCATTCTTTCTATGACGTGTTGGCACACCTGGGTTGTCCTTGTTCGGTTGTTTGGTTATTAATTACATTCTGTTATTTCATTTTTGTATTCATGACCAACCGATTAATTGACTAAGTTAACTAATTTGTGCTTTGGTGAACTATAACGGGGTTATTACCTCCATGCATGACTTCTATGGATTTTGTTAACATTCTAGACTGTTAAATAAACTAAACTATAACTAAATAACCTAACTGAACTCACGAACATAACTGATTAATAGTTAAAACATTCAAACGAGAATCAGTTCACCAAACAGTCCATCTTGCACGAAAGAGTGGTCCCACTCGCGCGAAAGGCCTGTCGTGCCAAGGGTTCTTTCGTCCGAACAGTTCGTATTTCGGTTTTCCCATTATTCTGTTTTCGCGTTCCTTGTTACTGATTCTATCGGGCAAACAGGACCCGTAAAATCACAGAAACTCAGTGTCGTGACAAGTGCTCGGGTAGAATATACTTTCTGTTTATTTATACTTTCGTACTATACTACGTACTTTAAATCTGTATCGTAATCCTTTGTTCAATCTCCAACAACTTACGCCTTCATTTGCCCCTGTAGGGTAACCTTGGCGTTCCTATACTATACCAACGGCCCTTTGCTCGCAAGGAAGAATAACCTTGGTGTTCTTTTACTACGTCAACCAACACTACGCTCAAGGGATTAACTATGAAGACTTAGCAAACACTTGCAGTAATCTTTGGGTTGACTTAATGTTCACATGCCAGTTTATACGTTAATCTTGATAACTAAGTTGCCATGTGGATTTGTTTAAATCTTTTATACTTATGCTACCTATTAAACTCGTAAACTCGCCAATACTTTCGTATTGAACCATGTATTTTAGACATATTTACAGGATGATGATATTAAAATGGGCTTAGCAAGGATGCCTTAGATACACACTTAGAAATCGGTAGACTATGTTGTTGTATCAATTTTGAATTATGTTGTATTGTTCCTTATCTTATTTTGTATTTGAAACAATGTTGTTCTTGATTTCGTATGATGCAACTTGACAATTTGTATCAATGAAATGAAATCAGTTTTATTTAAATATTGTCACAAATAGCGTTATGAAGTCTCGAACAATCTCGTTTTCATCTCACTCCGAGGTTTCCGCCATTGGTTGGGGTGTGATAGATTGGTATCAGAGCCATAACTATAGGGAATTAGGTAGAATTGCCATGTTTGACCTAGTCTATAGTAGGTACCATACTTTTACCATTCTTGATTCATGTTTAATATGTTTCTTCTTCCTATTTGCTTCTTTCTACTTCTTTTGCTTTAATGTTACAACATGTCTTTCCTAAGACATTTACACAATACACGTTTGAAGACTTGAAGAAACTTGGATCATACAAACGGGACAACTTCACGAAAATAGGCGTGAAACCCATAATTTGGTGAACGACTCTCAATCCGCTTATCCAATTTTACACGAAATTATGCCCTCAAGTTAGGAGTGAAATACACATCTTGATGGAAAAATTTCCAATTCAAACTCTAGTGGACCCTCGTCAAAGTGTCGAAATTAGCTTTCTTGACCCGAAGAGTACCAACCACATTTAGGGTACGATGTTATCAAGTTAGGGGAATGCCACATCTTGTCAACTAGTCCCATTCCTCGTTTCAATCCCGCCAAAGTTTTGATTTTTCAATCGATTGGGGACGTATAGTAACTGGACGGGTAAAATACCATTAATCGCTTCTCGACGAGAGTATTTTACCTATAGGCCAAAGCACGTTTCCCTAATTCGAAAGGAATTTCGATTCACCTTGGAATAGTTGAAGTTTCTAAACCCGAAACACTCCAATGTTTTATCGAGCCTTTCTTTTATGTTATCTCAATTTCTATGTGCTTTAATACTTGATACCTTGTTCATTTCAAAACCGATGCACGATTCGCATGTCTCTCGCAATCAAAAACATTAATAACTCTCGTGAACAAACTAAATTTATACTCCTTTTACGCATTCATACGTGTTTATACTTTGTGAATACTTGTTAAATACATGCAAATTTTGTGAATCATACGTATTATGTGAATTCTTACATACTCATACATGCAAAACGTTATTTTTATATATTATCATCAAGTCTCATCCTCTACTCCTCTTTTGAATCTCTAGATGTCTTCCCACAATCTGTCCAAGAGGTCAAAGAAGTCCAAATCTGGTTCAAAGAAGGGTTCCAATAGCAACAACGATGACTCAATGTCGAAGAAGGAACTTATGGAGTTCATGGCCGAGCAAATGGACAAGGTCATCCCCGACATTGTGAGCAAGATTCAAACCCCACCTGTTATTGAACCCCCCAAAGACTCCGTCGACTCCAAGGTGGAAACACCTAAGCCGACGTTTGCTTTCAAGCAATTCATGGCTTGCATAAACCTAACCTTCATAGGAAAATAGGGTGCAATAACTTTACTTTAATGGTTTGATGCCATTGAGTTAACTTTTCTACAAAGCGGTTGCCCCGACAAACTTCGAGCCCTAAACGCAACGGGTGTGTTCCGATAAAGAGCCCTTGATTGGTGGACCTCATAGTGAAATGCTCGTGGGAATGAAGTCGCCCATGCCTTACCCTGGACTGAATTGAAGACGTTAATGAAGGGCCAGTTTTGTCGTCCCCACAAACTTCAGAAACTGGAGAATGAATTCTAGAACCTGAAGCATGTATGGAATGATAATGCTGGTCTGACAGCACGTTTCAAGTAGCTAAGTGCTATGTGTCCTGGCCAAGTCGACTCTGTTGACAAAGCTATCGCAAAGTACATCCGATGCCTCCCACCTTCAATCATGAACCTCATCGAGCCTGCTTCCCCCAAAACCCTTGAAGACACATTTCATTTGTCAGCCAAGCTCAACAACAATTGTGTTCTGCATGGAACTTCCAACAAGGTTCCATCGAAGAATGCTCACCAAGCCACTGCCAATACCACCACTGAATCACCCAAGCCATCCTCAAAGAACAAAGGTAAGAAGCGAAAGGCTTCAAGCCAGAATTGTGCGGTAGTCATTCCCCAAAACCCTAAACCACTTCAATCAGTCGCTCCTACTGCCAACCCCAAACCACAAAGAAAAGCCTACACTAGGACTCATCCCAAGTGTAGCAATTGTTTCTACCACCACCCAAACAACTGCAATCGGTTTGGGCATTTTGCCACTGAGTGTCATAAACCACACACCAACCAAAACCAAGCTGTTGTAGCCCAAAACCCTGCCCCTAACCTAGCTCAACCTCAAGCCAACACCGGTCGGGTGTGTTACAAATGCGGTGATCCGAATCATCTTGCAAACGCTTGTCCTCAACGTGCCAACAACAACAATCCTCAGCAGCAACAGCAGAATCCTCAGCAAGCTCGAGGCAGAGCCTTCGTCATCACAGCTGCTCAAGCGTAAAATGCCAACAATGTCATAAACAGTACGTTCCTCGTCAACAATGTCTATGCTTCTTTTTTATTTGATACTGGTGTGGATAAAGTTTTGTATCCATTGAATTCGAGCCTTTGCTTAAGTGTAGACGTTCTAAATTGCCTAAATCATTCGCTGTCGAAGTCGCTAATGGGAAATCTGTCACTGTTGATTCTGTCCTTTCTATGTGTACGTTGAATCTCAACGATCATACGCCATCAATTGACCTCATACCTATGCAAATGGGTAGTTTCGAAGTCATAGTTGGCATGGATTGGCTTAGGTGAGTTTGTGCTGAAGTCGTTTGCTTCGATAAGTTCATTCATCTTCCTCTTCCTAATGGTGATTTTCTACACGTCTATGGCGAGAAACCTTCTAAGGGTCTCGAGCTTATATTGTATACTCAAGCGAACAAATATTTGCGCAAGGGTCCACGTTATGGAAAAGAAGGATAAAGGCCCAAGCATAAGTGATGTTCCGTCGTTTGTGACTTTCCTGAAGTTTTCCCAGAGGATCTTCCTGGTCCTCCTCCCGCTCGTTCTGTCGATTTTCGTATTGATTTAGTGCCTGGCGCTACGCATGTTGCTAAGTCTCCCTATCGCCTAGCACCCTCGGAAATGCAAGAGCTATCTAGCCAACTTTAAGAGCTTCTTGATAAAGGCTTTATACGCCCTAGTACTTCTCCTTAGGGCGCACCTGTTTTATTCGTCAAGAAGAAAGATGTATCTTTTCGAATGTGCATTGACTATCGTGAGCTCAACAAGCTTACAGTCAAAAACCGATATCCTCTTCCTCGCATCAATGATCTCTTAGATCAATTATAAGGTGGGACATGCTTTTCCAAGAATGACCTCCACTCTGGTTATCATCAACTTCGAGTCCTCGAAGAAGATATACCCAAAACCTCGTTTCGTACCAGCTATGGTCATTACGAGTTTATGGTCACGCCCTTTGGTTTAACCAACGCACCTGCGGTTTTCATGGACTTGAAGAATCGTGTGTGCAAGGCTTATCTCTACCGTTTCGTGATCGTCTTCATCGACGATATCCTCATCTATTCCAACACTCAAGAAGAGCACGAGCGACACTTGCGTCTTATCCTTCAGCTTTTGCGCGCTGAACGTATTTACACCAAATTCTCTAAACGTGAATTTTGGCTAAAAGAAGTTCAATTCCTTGGTCATACCATCAACGGACTTAGTATTCATGTTTTCCCTACAAAGATTGAAGCTTTGAAGAACCGGATTGCTCTTAAGTCTCCGTCTGAAATCTGTTCGTTTCTTGGTCTAGCTGGTTACTATCTTCGTTTCATTTCAAACTTCTCGAAAATCATCGTTGCTCTCACTTCCTTGACCCAAAAAGGTAAACCTTTTGTTTGTATCCTTGCTCTTCCCGATGGTAACGATGACTTCGCCGTGTATTGCGATGCGTCAACCCAAGGTCTTGGTTGCGTTCTTATGCAACGGGACAAGGTTATCGCTTACGCGTAGAGGCAACTCAAAATACATGAGAAAAACTACACTACGCACGATCTTGAACTTGGTGCAGTTATTTTTGCGTTGAAGATATGGCGACACTACCTTTATGGTACTAAGTTTGCGGTCTTCACCGACCATAAGAGCCTTCAGCACATCTTCAATCAAAAGGAACTAAACATGCGTCAGCGTCGTTGGCTAGAGTTATTAAACGACTACGACTGCAAAATTCACTACCATCCAGGTAAAGCGAATGTCGTGGCCGACACATTTAGTCGTAAAACTCATGTCAAGAGTGTTCGTTGCTTCCAACTCATCGACGATCTTCGAAACCGTATTCACGAAGCTCAATACTCATCTGTTAACAACGGTAACCTCTATAACGAGATGCAATGTGGTGCAGAAGAAAGTCTAGTAACCAAATCCGGTGGTCTTATGCACTATCTCGATCGCGTTTGGATTCCTAATCTTGATGATCTTCGTGAACTCTTGATGAAGGAGGCACAAAAATCTAGGTATTCTTTTCATCCTGGTGCTGATAAGATGTACCACGATATACGTGTGTCCTATTGGTGGCCTGGAATGAAGAAAGATATCGCCACCTTCGTTTCCAGGTGTCTCACTTGTTCCAAAGTCAAAGCTGAACATCAACGTCCCTCTTGCTTGCTCGAACAACCAGAAATTCTTATATGGAAATGGGAGAGTATTGCAATGGACTTCATTACTAAGCTTCCTTGTACTTCTTCAGGTCATAACAGTATTTGGGTGATCATTGATCGATTATCCAAATCCGCTCACTTTCTCCCCATTCGTGAAGATTACAAAGTCGAGAAATTGGCTCGCATCTACACGGATAAAGTCATTTGTCGTCATGGTATCCCCATTGACATCATCTCGAACCGTGGTACGTGAGTGCGGGTGTGTATATTTTTAGATATATTTTAGCTCTTTTTACTCGTGAAATCAAGTTTTTAATTTATAAAACACGATATATATTATAACTCTACACACACGTTGGGGAAAGTGCACCCATCGTAGACGTAGTATAGTTATTGCAAGATATCTAGGTCGTCCAAGGACACAAGAGCTTTTAATATCGGCTTATCGTTAACGTCTAATCTAACCAAATTTTGATAAAAAGTTTTGAAATCTATAAAAAGATAAACTAAAAAGCAAAAATAAAATATAAGGAAAAACCAATAGATAAGAATGAATCACTTGGTTCCAACTCCTCTTTTATATATCCTTTAATGATTTCCTCACTTTGGGCATTTTAAAAGATTATCTTTAAGTTATAGTAGTAGGCCCCCTTCCAGGCAACGTTACCCTCAACCTATTGGTCCGACTCAGCATGGATACAGTCCCGCAAGGTCGGATTATTGAAAGATAATTAAGTAAGTTATTAATGCGAAAAGTGGTAGGCCCCCTTCCAGGTAGCGTTACCCTTAACCCTTTGGTCTGAGTCAGCAGGGATACAATCCTCGCATGGTTGGATTAAAGTTTTAATAGTAGTTTATAGATAAGGGATTCAAGCGGTTTCTTACTTCTCCCGAGGCGAACAGTACCGCCCACTCATGAAGTCTTACTAAGCTTGAACTAGGTTCTCGCATGATCTATACACTACACGAGACATAGAATTACCCAACCACCCTTCTAACCCCCTTCCAAGTAGTTAACGTGCTTTATATAGACCGTAAAGACACGAATCTGTTAATCAACGACACATGAAGAATGGTTAAATAAATTCGCCTTATATATAAAAAAACTAGTTATTAATGTCATTAATACATACCCAAATAAAAAGGATCCAATGACTGGAAATCAAATAGTAATAAATAAAAGATTTGTCTTCACCAAATGATGTAAGAGTTTTGCCATGCATGGCCTTTGTTTGACAATAACTTTTACGATTGATCTTGAATCCCGATACTACTACACACTCTAAATGATGGAAGATGGATGATGGTGGTGGGGTGTTGGTTTTGTAGTGGTGGTGGAGTGGTGGCAAGTGTGAGAGAAGTAGTTTGCCAAGGGATGGATTGAAATGGAACCAAGCACCCCTATTTATAGCTGAAATCAGATGATCAACACGGTCCGTGCCCACCTGGCATGTCCCCGTGGCCATCCTTTTCTCCCTTCCTCATTAACTGCAATGTCATGTCTTGTACTAACACGGCCCCGTGCGTCAACGAAACGACTTGTGGCCATTGTACTTGCTGTACTATCTTAGATTCTATAAATCTTAGAGTTGATCATGCCCCATGTTGCCTTAGCACGGCCCCATGTTGGTTGTCTGCTTTGTCCTGTGTTGTTGTCTTTTTCTTCTGCAGAGAATCTTGACTGGGCACGACCCATGCCTGGTTGGCACTGCCCCGTGCCAAAGCTTCTAATCTTGCTATTTTGTTGGTTTGGATATGGATGGGGGCTTGGCGAGTTGTGTCTATCCTCCATCTCTGTATTTGTGTTGGTTTTTGCTGTTATTTTGCTCCTTTTGTGTGTTTAAGCTCTTTTGACCTTGTAAATTAAAAAGGAACAAAGAAACAAGCTTTTTCCAACATTAGTACTAAAAAAGGGTTGATTTTAAGTCGTATTTGATATAATTTATATTTGCATTTTACGCACATCAGACCGCGATAGTCGTTTCACTTCTCGTCTTTGGTAAACGTTCCATTCTGATCTTGGTACTCATCTCAACCTTAGCACCGCTTTTCATCCTCAATCTAATGGTCAAACAGAGCATACTATCCAAACTCGAGAGGATATGTTTCATTCTTGCGTAATCGATTTTGGTGGCAACTAGGATATGCACTTTCCTTTGATCGAATTCTCGTACAGTAACAGTTACCACATGAGTATTCAAATGGCACCTTTCGAGGCATTGTATGGTCGTAAGTGTCGTTCTTCTTTTTGTTGGCCCGAGATCGGAGAAGCTCAAATCACCGCTCCCGAGCTTATACAAGAGACGAAGGACAAGATCTTACAAATTTGAGACAACTTGCTTTAAGCCAGAAGCCGACAAAAGAGTTACGCTGACAAGCGTCACAAACATTTGGAATTCAACGTCGGTGATTAGTACTTCTCAAGGTATCCCCTTGGAAGGGTGATGTGTGCAAAATGAAACATATAAATTACATCAAATGTGGCATAAAACTAACCCTTTTTTAGTACTAATGTTGGAAAAAAGTGTTTTTTTGTCTTCCTTTTATATTTTCAGGATTAAATGAGCTCAAATGAACAAAAGAAGCAAAAAGGCAGCTAAATCTAACATAAATACAAGAAAAGGAACAAACGTGGCATGCCCGACCCCCCGACATGATCTTCCCAAGCAAAAATAAGAAAACAGAAGGCTGAACACGCCCAGTGCTCAATGAGCACGGGGGCGTGCCCATGTGTCTGCAGAAAAGACAAAGCTGTAGAAGCTTCTATCACCCACCATGGGGGCGTGCCCACCGGACACAGGGCCGTGGTCAACTCTAAGATTCGCAGAATCTGGGGAAATCTTGATAGTACAGATACGCTTCTGCACACGGGGTCGTGCCCAGCGGACACGGGGGCGTGCCCAGCGGACACGGGGGCGTGGTCAACTAAGGCAGACAAACTTCAATTAATGAAGAAAGAGAAGGAGGATGGACACGGGGTCGTGCCCGAGCTTCTATTTAGGCTATAAATAGGGGTGCTTGGCTCATGTGCAAACCATCACTTGGCAAACCACCTCTCTCACACTTCACCCACCCACTACCACCATTACAACACCATCATCCACCACCATCATCCATCATAGAGTGTGTGAGTAGTCTCGGGATCCAAGATTGATCGTAAGAGTTCTTGACAATCAAAGGCCATGTTTGCCTAAGTCTCTTACATCACTTGGTGAAGACAAGTGTCTAGTGTAATAATTTTTATTTTTAATCTTTTCGCACTTTTTATTTGGTTATGTATTAATGACTTTAATAACTAGTTTCTTATGTTGAAGGTGATTCTTCCTTATCATTTATCCGTGGTGTCTTGTCATTAGTTTACTGTCTATATAAAATAAAAGATTTTCACCATTCATATCTCCACGGTCTATATGGAGATATGTTGGCTACCTGGTCGGGTGTTAAGGGAAAGGTTTGGTAAGAATCTAGCCTTGTTCAGTGTATAGATCCTGCAAGGACCTGAGTGAAATTTAGTAGGACCTCTTTCAATACCCACCGGTATTGGATACGGGGGTCCAAACTCTTTGATCCCCTCATATGTAAGCTACTATTAAAACTTTAACCCGGCTACTTAGGATTGTATCCCTGCTGACTCAGACTACTTAGCCGAGGGTAACGTCACCTTCAAAAGAGGGACCTACCACATTATGCATTAATAACTTAATTAATTATCTTTCAATAATCCAACCCTTTAGGATTGTATCCTTGCTGACTCAAACTACTAGGTTGAGGGTAACGTCACCTTCAAAAGAAGGACCTACTACAATAACTAAGATAATCTCTTAAAAAGTGCAAAAGTGCGGAAATAATCAAAGGTTACACTAAACACGAGTCGGATCCAAGTGATTTATCTTGTCTATCTGTTTTTACTTTTATTTTTATTTTTCTGCATTTTTAGCTTTTATTTTCTAGTTTAAAAGATTTTTCTAAACTTTTGATTTGATTAGACGTTGAGGATAAACCGGTATAAAAATCTCTTGTGTCCTTGGACGACCTCGGTATCTTACCAACACTATAGTACGCTCACGATGGGTGCACTTGCCCATATGTGTGTTTGGTGTTAGTAAAATATCGTGTTTTATAAATTTAAAACTTGACTAACGTGTAAAAAGGGCTAAAAATATATATATAAATCTATAACACCACACGCGCATCAAGTTTTTGGCGCCGTTGCCGGGGACACAAGGATTTTAAGAAAGTTAGGAATCAACGGCCTAATCGTTTTTTCTATTTTTTCTGTTTTTTTTAGATTTTCTTAGATTTTTCAGTTTCTGCAGAGCTCAGCACGGGCCGTGCCCGGTCGGACACGGGCCATGCCCAACATTATTACTGGCAGTTTTTATTTTCTGAGTTATAGAGAGCTGAGCATGGGGACGTGTCGGTGCAACATGGGGCCGTGTCGAACTCCCCAGTAACAGGGATCCGAAAAACAATCACTGTATCTCCGACCACGGGCCGTGTTCATCTGAACACGGGGCCGTGGTGAAGCTTCTAACCAACGTTCTTCTTTGTTTTTATTGCAGGACTTGGAACCCATGCACCACATCTGAATTTTCCACGTAGTGTATGAGCTCCAGTTCTACTAGAGACATAAAAGAACCCCTAGACGAACCCGAACGCTTTCTAAGAAGAAGACTTAAAGCTAAAACCAAGAGAAAGTTTCGCGGACCAACGTACCCTCATGGATTACCTACGACCCACCGTAGGTAATCTCGGAGTCGCTATCAATGCACCGAATGTCGAAGCCAACAACTTCGAACTTCGTCCGCATTTGATACAAATGCTTCAAAACTCCGCAACCTTCCATGGGCTTGCGGACGAGGATCACCATCTACATATTACTAATTTCTTAGAAATATGTGATACGTTTCGGATCAATGGAGCATAAAACGACACCATCCGCCTTCGAATGTTTCCATTTTCACTAAAAGACCGTGCTAAGGCTTGGCTTAATACCCTCCTAGTTAGCTCGGAAACACCTGGGATGAACTAGCCCAAAAGTTTCTATATAAGTATTTCCCTCCTGCTAAAACGGCTAAATTTATGCTTGAAATTAATACATATTCACAAGAGGATGGGGAATCCTTATATGAAACTTGGGAAAGGTTCAAGGAGCTACTAAGAAAGTGTCCACATCACGGTCTTGCGGTGTGGCAACAAGTATCCACTTTCTACAATGGGTTGTTGCCACACACAAAACAAACGCTTGACTCTAGCTCCAGTGGACTTTTAGGTAATCGTCGCCCAAATGAAATATATAATCAAATTGAGAAAATTGCTCAAACCAATTTTCAGTGGCACACTCCCCGAGGCAATAAATCTATTGCCCCAGGCGCCCATAAGGTTGATGAAAGCACTTCTTTACAAGCCCAAATCGAGGCCCTTTCTTCGAAAATCAAAAAGCTAGAAAAGGCAAAAACAGCCTCGGTCATGTCTTGTGAGGGGTGTGGTGGGCCACATGAAAATTGGAGTTGTATGAAAGAAGTATATGATCAAACAGAATCGGTAAACTACATTGATAATAGACCTAGGCCGTCGGGTCCTCCAACGGGTACCTACAACCAAGGATGGCGTAACCACCCTAACCTTGGTTGGATAGAACCCGGAAATGGTAGTAACCAACAAAATCTAAACCAACGAACAAACTTTCAACAACCAAGAATCGAGTCACAAAATTTCTCTCAACAACAAGGTGGACGAGAAAGGCTTGAAGATACTGTATCTCGCCTCATCTCCGACACCGAAAAGAAAAACTCGGATCGATTTCAACAATTGGAATCGAATTTTAGAAATCAGCAAGCTAGTATTCAAAACATTGAAAAGCAATTAAATCAAATAGCTCAGAATTTCTCTGAGAGACCACAAGGCGCGTTACCAAGTAATACCGAAACCAACCCAAAGGCGCAAGTACATCTCATCACATTGAGAAACCGTACCGTGGATCCCGAGGAGGCTCCATTACCGCCAACTGAAAAAAGCCAATCTATCCAAACCATAACTCCACCCACGGTCCAACAAGAGAAGGCTTCTCCACCAATTCAAGGGCCTAGTAAGACTCCTCCGGTTCCATACTTTCACACCCCCAAAATCCATCATGCGGATTACCACCGCTTGGAGGCATGACGTGACCAGGATCGAGCCACCAATCATATTGAACAACAAAATTAAGTAAATGAAACCAACTACAATACGATTGGTGACCTAAAGAAGGTAACCGATTTTAAGATAACAGCGGAAGCATAAAACGTAAGTTCAAAACATAAGTTCACTGTTCATAAGTTTAAAGTCTCAAACATAAGTTCCATAGGTTTATAAAGTTCAATTGTTAAGTATGGGATATAACAACCCATATTCCACAACAACCTTCTCCTCATGCAAGCTCCAAAAGCATCTAGCGACCTGTAAGGCATGTAACAACGAGTCAACAACAAAGTTGAGTGAGTTCACGTTTGGTTGTTTAGTTTTAAGTTGTATCTGAACAACGTGGTTTGACTTTCGTTGGCTTAATTGCCGTGGGGGTTACCCCGTAGTTGAAAGTATGTTTAACCAGTTCCTTTTTCATTACCCAAACCATAACCATAATCAGTGGGGGCTTTTCCCGTGTGAACTACTAGACGGTATGATATCGACTACTACGAACAATAGTTGTGCCCTACATCAGTGTCTATCATCACTGACAGTTTGCCATAGTCCATTAGTACACGCCCGTCCGACTGGCACGGTGTGAGGTTTGTTAAACCTAATAGCGCTATTAACTAATGACCCGCTCGCCATTGGCCTCGGCGATTAAGTCGATATAAATTGAGGGACTTCTTGATAGAGTTTTGTCTAGCTAGTTTTAAGGTTGTTGTCCTACCCAAGGAGGACGAACGTACGTATTCTGCACAAGGAGAATTCGTAGGATTAATAATGGCACCCTACCTATGGAGGATGGCCGTACATATCCTCCCAAGGGGATATGTAGATTTAGTTTTAATTCTTTAACCCATTCCCAAACCACCGGGAATCCCATGCCTTAGAAAGTGTGTGAACTCACCTCGGTTTGCTCGGTTAGATTCTCAAATATAGCTAACAGTCAAGGTTGGTCAATCACGTCCTAATATGATTACCAGTTAGTCATTTAGTGGTTTTCAAATAGAGCACAAAGTTCCTACACGTATCAAACACATAACATGCATTACTTTAACCGTTTATGCCCATATATACTTCTCATCCATTCCCCACTCATAAGCAAACATACAATAATGCATATAACACATATAACATGTTAGATCATTCACAGATAGCATACTCGACATTTAGACATGCAAATTACAACTTATGTCATTTCAGCATTTATATTCAAAACCAGGCTGTTTTCAGACATTTTAATAAAATAGTTAACTTATTCCAAAAATTCCCAAATTTTTACAGATTTGTCTTCAACGATCCAAATATTATTGTGTAAAAATATCGGGGTCCATTTCATTACCAATATTTTATAAAAATTCATTTTCCGGACTGAACTCAGATTTATCTTTTTCTGACCACAGTCTACGGAATAATTTATCTAAAAATCGTCGTAAGTCCGATTTATGAAATTCCAGTGAGATAATTACAAATACATCGGTGGTCATCTACAGTACAAGTTTCATGATCTAACTCTTCACAGAACTCAAGTTATGACAGAAAACAAAACATATATTTTCAGCAGAAAATGCAGCTCTAGCTGCTGTTACGAAATGACGCTTTAAAAATAGTAAATGAAGTCCAAAAATTATGATTCCAGTGCCATTAGAACCGTATTTCATAATACATAACCCTAGACTTCAGAAAACACATTTCTCGTTAAGTTATGGTCCTGTTACAGCCAACTGAAGTTGGCTGTAAAAACCAACCAGCATTCTGTTTCAGATTTTAACTTTCTAGTGCATGTTCGATTGATTCCGTTAACATGTTTAGCGATTACAACAACATCAAACATCAATATTAACAAGTAACTCAGCAAGAAATCAGCAAGAATCATAACCACATCATTCTAACATCATTTCATCACTAGACTAGTTTATGTTCAAGACTTGTTTAAGGTTCTTTAGAGTTTCATGGATTTTCATCATCAAACATCTATTAACCACTTAATTATCATAAAGAATGAACGGATCTAAGTTCTTACCACTAGCTCAAGGCTAGGGAAGTTCGAGTGAAGAAATGTGGGGTTTAATAGCGAATGGAGAAGGTCCTTCCACTTCCGAGAGCACCGAGCTTCGTTGTATGACCCGTAGCACCTTTGTATGTATGGAGAATGTTTGAAGGAAGACTTGAAGGTGGTGATGGTGGTGTTGTTGGTGGCTTCCGAACTCAAGCAAGGAGAGGAGAAGGAGAGCAAGTTTGATGTTGGTGTTTTAATGAGAGAGAATGATTAACTCAAGTGTAATTTATAAACCCATAATCACTATTGCCCAACATGTAATATGTCCACTAGATACTAAACATTAGGATTAAAATAATCAAAGAAAGCATGGGTGTGTCCCTACCCATGGGGAACCGTCAAAGAGAGGGGGGGTAAGGGTTGGGTGGTGTAATGGTCAGTTAAGATTAAGTTGAAATCAAAAGGGTTTAGTTAGGATACTTGTGTGTTTATTAATATAATGGGTGTTAGGGTGTTCGGGGACCCTAACTAGCTCAGAAAAGCAGAAACAATGTCTTTGGCAATATTTTCATGTTCCGGGTAAAGTTCGGTTGTTCGGTTTGACACTGTTCCGTTAAATTTCTTAATTAATCAGGTTAAAGTGCTTAATTAATCAGTAAAGTGTCCTACATATATATTTTTGTAACGTTTTTAATTTTCAACACTCAGGAAGGCATACCGGACTTTTTAGTAACTTTTCTGTATACTATTAGCATGTTAACAAGTACATGTAAGTATAACACAGTAATTAGAGAGCAGTTAAGTAATTCCACACAGTTGTCAAGCACTATAATTGTCATTAATAAATTGTACGGAATACATGTAAATTTGAGGGTTGTCACATTCTCCCCCTGTTAAGAGAATTTCGTCCCGAAATTTAGCGCGTGGTTACTGAGGAAGATAGTTAAGTTGCGTTGTTTTCCTGGGGTGTCACATCATCCCCCCGTTGATTTGGAATTTCGTCCCGAAATTATGCAGTAGCTTCAGCCTCAGTAGTGGTTGCGTTTTTCTTAAACAGCTGGGGGTACTTGAGTTTCATTTGGTCTTCGCGTTCCCAGGTATACTCTGGGCCACGACGGGCATTCCAACGAACTCGGACGAGAGGTATTCTTGTGCGCTTAAGAATCTTAACATCTTGATCGGTAATCTCTACAGGTTCCTCGACGAATTGCAGCTGGTCGTCGATAGTGATTTCCTTAAGAGGAACTATGAGGGTCTCATCTGACAGACACTTCTTCAGATTTGACACGTGGAATACGTCGTGAACTCCGCTGAGTTCTTCAGGTAGATTCAACCTGTAGGCGACTTTGCCAATTTTCTCGATGATTTCAAACGGTCTGACATAACGCGGATTGAGCTTACCTCGTTTGCCAAAACGAACTACGCCTTTCCAAGGCGAGACTTTGAGTAGCACTCGATCCCCAACCTGGAACTCGAGTGGTTTTCTTCCTTTATCAGCATAGCTTTTCTGACGGTCACGAGCTGCCGCCATTCACTGTCGTATCTGAGCAATTCTCTCGATGGTATCTACCACAAGTTCTGG